>CAMOHE010049798.1:0-63811 GCA_946598075.1 Artocarpus hirsutus | reverse complement strand
CCCCCCCCCCCCCCCCCCCCCCCCCCCCCCCCCCCCCACACCAAAAAATAAAAACATTTTATGACTCGTTCTTGGTCATTACGTGGCGCTTCATTTTTTCTCTTGTAATAGTAAACTCCGGTAAAAACAACCTTAATCGTGTCAGTTATATATGCTGGAATATATTCTTTAATTTCTTTTCCATTTTTTTGAAACTATATTCTTAATTTTCTCTTTCTCCAAAAGCTATTTAATTTAGATTATAATTGATCATATATATATATTTATATATATCTCACTTGCCGTATAATGATATTAATGTTGGCGATGTAGGTTTGTCTCGTCAAGCATGTACGTTCCTTCACTTCGTGATAAAATCGTCTGTTTCAAAAAAACTACGATTCATGTTTGTAGTTTTATATGTCTTTAACTGGATGTGGTTTGGATTGGATGAAACATCCAAAGTTCCTAACGGGTGGGTCTAGTTTCTCAGATATTGTTCCGATATTTCTGATATATATTAAAATATAGTAAATATATGCATTTGACAAAACCTGGTCGAAGAAAGGAATTGAGTCAATAACAAGAAGAATGAAGTGCACAAGAAAAACTAGCTATGAGGGATCATCTAACCTTATCTCGATAACTGTTTGACAATTACAAGAATTGTCCCGTTGCGTACACTGATAATACAAGGTATATTTTTGTACCAGATCTAGATTGCTCTTACTTAAGATAGAATAAAAAGATATGAAATATGTTTATTAATTTATAAGTCTTATTTAATTAACAATTGGTATGTGAAGATCAGATTACACATCTATTGGCTATGCCAACAAAAAAGATAAATATATATATATATATATATATCATTATCTAAGAAGAAACATAAGTAAATCAAAGCAGGGGAAGCCGAAATGACCGAAAGCGGGAGGAGGAGTGTATATATAATTAAATGAAATGACTAATGTGAATGAGATTACACACGCATATATATATGTCTGGAATATGTGTCATTTAATTTTATAGATATGGATACACATATATATTATATGTTATACACTAATGATGGTGCAGTGTTGGAAATTTGTTCAAACTCAAATACTAAACTCTTTTATCACAAGATTCAACACTCTTACAATTACAACTCTTCACACTCTTAAAGAACTCATTTAAGAACCTTTAGTTAAAAGTTAAAACTCTCTTCCTATTCGTAAAATTCTTGTCAAAGAAACTGCTTGACATGGTTAAAACTATGCCTTCCATCTGCGGATGCGTGACTCGCAACCTTCCACATCTTCAGATTGTGGATATCATGCCTTGGTACTCAGAGCAATATATGGTTGTAACTATGGGAAAGATTACTCCTGCTGACTCGAACATTGTGGATGGGGATTGAGTCGGGTTTATCATGCTACACACATGTTAGGGGGAAAAAAAATAACTGTTGGAACTATGGTCTTTTTTGCCACTAACGAGAAGCTTTTAGAAAGATAGGTCTTTGGTCACATGGTTGCAGCATCTTGGCCTCAACTGCATAGATTTGACTGCTTGTTATCGAGAATGCTTAAAATGGTCGTGGTCTGCCTCTTGTTATTGAGAATGCTTAAAATGGTCGTGATCTGCCCACCAGCGAGCAGGCCTATCGGCTAAGTCCATGTCGTCGTGGAGCTCCTTATATATGGAGCAGACCTAGACCCACATTGTCCTGGCTTGACAACCATATTGGTGCCTCGGCTAGATGGTTATGGTGTAATCGATATTGAGCTAGCCGTGCCCTTCTCTCCAACGAGAGGGGTGTTTAGCTATCAAAGATTTCAGTCAACGCTTTTTTTTTTTTTTTTTTTTTTATCATGTCGTGGGAGTTTGATTTCAGACTTGTGATAATTAAAGTATAACAATTGCCCTCAGCTCTTAGTGCAAGGAATTGCGTTGGTTTGTAGGGAAAAAAAATTAGAGCACTTACAATTTGAACACATAAACTTGGATTATTTACGGATAACAAAGGAATTAAGCTCAATCCGAACTTCGGACGATTAAATAATAGATAGCATAAGTGTTGGTGTAGTAACTCTTCTACAGGATAACAAAACACACACACACACACACACACACACACACACACACACACAAGTACACACACTTGGCTAATACCAGTGTAGAATTTTTAAATGGCCTAGCACCGTGGCAATCCCATGACCAACACATTCCAAATCAATACATGTTTTATTGATTAATGGTGAATACTAACCCGTCAACTAAATATAATTAAAGACAGGCATGCGTAGGAAATAATTGAAATGGATATATTTGTTCCCACATCCCCTTTTTGAAGAAATCATGACCGGCATTATTTAAGTACTAGCAATAGATTTTAGTCCTTGTGGGCGGTGGGCCTCTTGGATCAGAATTTAATCTGGTCAACATCCTTTAGACTCATGTCGTCAATCGTATTAATATTGCCACAAAAATGCATTAATTTCAAAATTACAATAGCTCATGGAATCTTCAGCCGCCGACCAATCCAAAAAGGCTAAGGCTTCCAAAGAAAAAGGTTGAAACAAGAGTATTTCAGTATACCTATTCCTATGTATTCGCGTTTATAATTTAAGGAAAAAAATGTTATTATTCAAAAAATCTTCTATTTGATGCAGTAGCAACAACAACAACAACAATAATAAAACATACGTGCACGAGCATTTTGTGGTCCTATATATTTTTTAAAAAACAAATGGAGACATTGAGTAAATCCACTAGTCAAGGTTTGTGGTCCTAAATATGTTGGCTAATGATCGTTTAAATTAGCAGAGCAATATATGCTTCTATATAAATAATAAACATCCATAATTTACATATTAATAATTATCACTTCTGAGTTTAGTACACAAACGGAGATTATTCACAAATTATATACATATTTACAATAGCAAGCTTGATTAGGACTCTATATATATATATATATATATATATATAGTTACATGGTGTCGTTAATTAATTGATAATAGTTACACTTGTGGGCGCTCATCTAAGACAATGCCACCATTAACGAACCTTTTTCTTATGTTCCTAAGAAGTCGGGAAACTGCCTTGATAGTCCATTGTAGAGGCCAATATATTATGAATTCTCGCAAGACTAGAAGGGACAAAATGATCCATGAGAAGTAAATCAG
Organism: Artocarpus hirsutus; assembly: GCA_946598075.1. Classification (NCBI taxonomy): domain Eukaryota; kingdom Viridiplantae; phylum Streptophyta; class Magnoliopsida; order Rosales; family Moraceae; genus Artocarpus; species Artocarpus hirsutus. The sequence continues at coordinate 60,662 of CAMOHE010049798.1, read as the reverse complement.
TCGTTGCCATAGAATTGGAAGGAAGATGGAGAATAATGAGATGGAAGAAAGGGATCCGGAGATGAGGGCCACGTCTCCGGAGAAAAGAGCGTAAACTGTGCACCGGCGGCGGCATTTTATGTTGGCGGCGAATGCGAAGCAGTAGACGAGCGTGGCCAGCAGAAAGGTCCACATGTCGGCAGGGTGTGTTTGGAAAGGAGAAAATTTTTCACCTTGGCATTTCACTTGAATTACTTCGATGAGCAGTGGATTTAGAAATGCAAACACCACATGCCATGGCATTGATGAAATAAGCCCTCTTACCCTACACATTTTATATATCCAAAATCGTTATACATATATCTCGAGATGCTGACAGCGTTTACATTTTTTAACGAATGATGAGGCTGGGGAAGATATTAGAGATATAGTTAGGACGTTCCAACTGGATTGTACTCTTAATGACCCTATTCCTTATCAAAATTTACATCCAATATTTTTATAAAAGAAGAAATACATAAAAACTCTAAAAACAATATCAAGCTTGAAGCCAACAAAAATTGGGGCTGTGTAAAAAAAAAAACACTAATAGCCCATACGGATAGCTGATTAGTTTGAACTGGAAACACTAACAATTTAAATTTTATAAAAAAAGTTTTAGCAAAACTTCGGTTTTGAAGTGGAATGAGTGAGAATGAATTGATGTTCCCAAACAAGCTAGTCTATATTGAAGCAGAAAAAATAACACAAGACCATGCGATGATGATGACAAGTCAGGAAAAACAAACAACTTTTACATATATATATATATATATACACACACACAAGCAGGCTAAAAGAAAGGAATTCTATCTATTAATATGCAACACGAAATTCGCAAAATATATGGCTTGGTAGGTGTTTTATAAATTCTGTACAGATATTGAATGCATTAAAGTAATTAGTACTTTAAGATTTGGTTTGTTTTTTCTTTACTAATTGAATTATTTGTGCTTTTACTTTTCTTTTTCATTTTGCTAGTTTTAGAACTTGCCCACCCTAAAAGGAATTAGACAGTGCTGGATTAAATGGATAATGGTCTAACGATTAGTACCATTACTAAAATAATAATGGCTAGAATAGAACAAGTACTAGCACAATACCATTAAGACCAGAAAGTTGACTAGAAATTTTGAGCAAAATCATGTTCATGGGTCCCCTTAAAAGATTAAAAAAAATAATAATAAAGATCAGATGCGAATGACCACTTTTCTTCTCCTTAATATAGGACAATTATACTAAATTTTCCTCGCGTGTTCGAGTCTATGATTTTTATAGTTCAAAATAGTAACATGTACATATTATGTCATTTATAAACATATAGATTCATATAACTTGAGACCTGAGCTTCAGAAGTAAATCTTTGTAAGACACAGGTGAGGTGGGTTCTAAATTATATGAATTATGTATATAAATATATTATGTATGTATGTGTGTAAAGGTATATATTGTACATGCATGCATAATTTATTAGGGTGGGCAACGCCCAAAAGGAACAGAAAGGAGAAGGGCAACCTAGTACCTGCAAAAAAGGAAGAGCGAAAAAAGATCAGGAATAAATAAACAGACTTATTACATAATCTGGAATCCATGAAAAAGATCAAAGAGCTAGAGAGCGCGCGCGCGCGCGCGCGCGCGCACACACACACACACACACATATATATATATATATATATATGCATATACGTGACAACCGAAGGGTCCATAGTCAATAACAGGGCCACAATATTAGTGAAGGATAACAAGATTTTCCAGGGCCCTACCTTGCTGTATATGTATTGCACAATATGTTAAAGAATATTAAAAAAACATGTGTGGATGTAAAAATAATGGGCCAGAGATTGATGGGAAACTAAAGAAAAGTGGAAGAAAAAGCGAAAGAATAAAACAAATTATCCAATTAATTATTGGACACCTCCAGCAGCCTTGTCCATTTTCCGGATTTCCCATATACAATATTATATATTGGCATGTTTTACCCGCTTAGGAGTCTTCGGAACTAGACAACCAAAAAGAAGAAAGTGAACTTGAATACCACGTAGTCAATTAGTTTGATTTTCCGTTTATAATAGATTATCTATTCGTACGATACAATTCACCAGTATGGCAGTATATATACGTACACAGACAACTCTTTATCAATGTTCTATCTCATGCATATTCACTTCGTAATTCAAATGAAACCAACAGTTCTAAACCAGGCATTTTTTTTATCAAAACCTTTTTTCAAAAATATTACTTCCATGATACATACATACGTAAACATAAATTATTAGTCTTAATTTTTTTTACAATTTATTTTTTTGTTTTTTAGAAACTACATCCACATTAAAGTATCCTATATATGAATTTGAAAAAATCCATTTCGATTTCCTCTCTTGTATTAAACTTTGTCAATGAGAATAGCAAGGAAAAAAAGACGGAGAGACAATCTTAAGTAGTTGATAAAAAATTAAAAGATCATAAAAATCCCTTAACAAAACGTAAAAGACAATTAGGCTCTTTGTAGTTTTAGAAATTTTATTCTCTTTAAAATTTTATGACTTTTTAAGGGTTTTAAATATTTTTCACAAACTATTTATAGGTAATTATTTTTTTGTTTTGCTCCTTTTTTCTTTAAAGTTAAACAGGTTTTTTTTTAAACTCAAAAGATATAGTTTTTAAAATAAAAAATTAAATTGAGAAAAAAATAAAAATATAATATATATTTATGTAAATACCTCATATGTGTGTGTACGTAATATGTATGTATGCATGAATAATATAGCATGATAATGATAATTCATGGTTTTCGGCCTGTTCTTGACGGCTGGTGTGCTCAAGATTCTGTCAAACAACAAACGGAGTAGTATGTTGATAAAATGATGATTGTGTACAAAATATATAAATATATATATATATATATGCCTTTTCTTTTCTTGTGCATATTTCATTTCTTTATTTCCTTTTTGCTAGTGATAGTAATAAATATCTATAATTGGCGGCTACAGGCTGACAAATAGATCGTGATTAAAACCGCTTGTTAGAAATGCTATTGCATGAGTTACGTACTAGGAGCATGCGTGCAAAAAAACACTCAAACAGTACAGAACCTGCCCATACTCTGACTATATATGTGTGTGTATATAAGAACGGAGCTACATAGGGAGAGGATAGAGGGTTGTCTCCTTTCTAAAAAAATTATATTTTGTCCTTTGTTTTATGAGTTTTTTTACTAATTTTCATGGATCCCAGTATACAAATGTATACACATAAGATAATGGATGAACGTCCTGATGTTTGAGTTTATCCGATTTTTCCTCAAAGGGTGGAGAGACATACGTGGTGGGCAATGATAAGGATACTTTTATTTGAAAGAGAGAGATCTAGAGAGCTAATATCAATTTTCTTCATCACTTATATATCAATTTTCTTCATTAATTGTATATCATGAAGAAGTAAATTAAAAAGAAGTATATGATAGATATTGATGAGATCATGATGGAGGCCCTTGATATACTTACCTGTTTTTCTTTGATTTCCTAAAACTCTTGCGTTCATATCTTAAGACACTGCTATGAGTACGTCTGCTCCCAACTAGAAAACCTACAGAAATACTGTTGTTGCTGCTGCTGAGGCTAAGGCTGTGCTCGTTGGTCTCCATAGGGGCTTATAATACCAGTAGTCCTTGTCTTCTGCGAGCTTAATTTATATCAATATTGGTCATTATGATTTATCACTAATAAAAAGGGGTTAGTTAGACTTGTACCGTACAATTTTTAAAGTTATTCATATGTGCTGCTTTAAAGTGAAATTTAAACGAATTTTCCACAAAAGTGGTATGTTTGAAATTCAACTATACAAAAATGTTATTCTCCTAAATCACCCAATAAAAAATTGGGAGTGGGAATTAATATTGACCCATCCACGAATAATAGATCACACAGTCCTTTAAAACTCATTAAATCTGTACGACAATTTATATATTTATTTGTTTTTTGTTTTTTCCTTACAAAAATTACATGCCAACGTGGTGGCCAGTGATTGTACATAGTGTTTTACACACACACACATTTAATTTTTTTTCAAAAGAAGATATTATAATAAAATTACATGTGGGATTAGATCCACAACTTCTTGTTATAGAAAATTAAGAAAGAAAATATAATAAAAAAAGAGAAGAAGAATATTTAACATGATTCGTCAATATATTTGAAAATATACTTACACCCATATACTAGGAATAAAAAGAGAGAGAATTCACCTAGTAGGAAGCACTAAGAATAGGCTCTATATAAATATAAGTTATGCCTACTATCTAATAATAAATACAACAATATCAAAACTACTCAAAACGGGTAACTATATTATAAAATACTAACTTTCCTTAATGCATGCTTCCCAGGGCCATTTAGACTAAAAGGTAGGTCTTACTTCTTAATTAGCTCATACATACATACTTCTCATTATTAATTAGGTCGAAAAAATCGAAATTTTAAAGGGACTTGAACTCATCACATCCTATATTCATTGAATCATACCTATAAATAGATCTAACATTGATGTTGTGATGCATAAACTAGAAGAAAAGCTGTAAGTATTTAGTTAGTTTTAAGTACAAATATGTAAGCCACATAACAACATTTTGGCTTTAGAGTCTATTTAATGTGCAACAAATCTTATGGAAACTGATTTTAAGGCATTTAGCATGAAACCCTTTTGCTTATATCAAATTCAACCTTAATTTATATCATATGCATTTATAAGATATGGTCGAGTAAAAAGTATGTAAAATTAAATAAGAAAATAAAAGAGAATAAAAAAGGAGAAAATTTTACATGATTCGACAATATAACGCTTAGATCTACAACTTAGGGATAAAGGTATAGAATTTACCGGTAAGAAATACTATGAATGAATTCAAAGGCTTTATAAAATTACCTACTATCAAATTATAAATACAATAAAGTTAAAACTGTTAATAAATGATAATTACGCAATAAATACTAAATTTCTCTAATAAAAAGTCTCTAGAAACACATTTACAATATTAACACATCGTATCCGTCGACTAGACTTCTAGTGGAGAGAAAGTCTTTCGTATGCCCAATTTCTATTTGTGCTGAAGTTTCTTGGAAATTGGACGACCAAAGACTCAAACTACAACTAGCTTCTCTTTTGACTAAAGTGAAGCAAAAGATGAAAATGATATATACTGACTCAATTAGTGCTCAAAAAGAGAAAATAAAAAATAAAAATTGATATAGTTGCTCGTGTACATATTGCTCAATATTTTTCTAATTTTCTCCTTTTTTTATGAAACTAAACACAGAATTTCCAACGCTTTTTTACCCCTTTTTGCCGGATTATATTTGACCCGCAAACTTTTGAATCTACAAAATGTTAATTAAATGAATTGCCAAATTTCTTCATTATATGATGGGAAGCTCGTGGTTAAGCTTTCTTCCACAACATTCTTTTTATGCCCCACTACTGCTTAATTAAGGATAAAAAAATTGTGTGTATTTCTACTGCGGGCCCTCCAATATTATGCTAAGATTTTCAAAGTTCTGTAGGGGTATAAAAAGTAGAAGAATATGCTCTTCTTCATCACTAAATGCCAAAAAGGAATTAATTTTTCATCATTTCCTTTTAGCTCTTATTGCTTAAGCATATCGTTAGGGTAAGTATTTTTTACTAATTTAGATTTTATTTAGTAGTCTTCCATGGTATCTTTTATCTCTTAAGCAAATGGGATGTCAACTAAGAGATATTATATTGTAGTCTTTTGTTGTTGGCCATCTTTCTCTTCCCATTTTTGCTAGGAAAGAAATGATCTCTCTGCCATGATAGATAATATACTATTATTGCAAAAGGAAAAAGATCAAAATTAGACAAGCTCATCAAGTTAAGAAAATGCTTAACGGACCCAAAAAAAGGGAATCAAAACGTAAAAATCACTGCTTTAATCATTCCATGTATCTCTGCCAACATAGAATCTAGTTTTAGGCCAAGGAGACTTAATATACCCAAATTTAATAGACTCTAAATGGATTGTAAACGAAAATCAATTAAACATTAATTTCAAAATTAAATTTGATTCTGTAAAAGAAAACATCAAATAAAAAGGTTTAAATTATAGTTCAAACATGTAACTATAATTTTATGCAATCCTAGATTTGATGTCTCTATAAGAGCTCAAGAGTATCTTTTTTCAAAGCGAAAGATGAGAAGTTCATGCACGCATCATAACCAGCAATATCATCATTATTTCATGGAATGACAGATGTTAGTGGATTTATCGTGAGAATTAACAAAAAGTTCGTCTCATGATTAACCCTTTTGGAGGCTATCATAAGCACATACATATAGGAATCTTAAAACGAAAACACTATATGTAGGATATGGAATAAATTATAAAGTTATTAATATGATCAAGAACTGAAAAAAAAAAATGCAACGACTAATATTTAGATGGGAATGAACATGCAGTTTTAAGGTAGTTCACTTAAGGAGACCACTAAACTTGTGGAACACACGGTTAATAGAAACCAAAATATTAAGGACGTTAAAACTCAGTTGTATTCTTTGCTTTAAAAATCAAGATATAGTCGAATTTTTTCTTCTTATCAAGAAATTTGTGCATATGTAATTATTCGAGTAGCATGATTTTAATTAACTACGTAAATAGATAAAAAAAAGATTGATTTTAGTTGGATATTGAAAAATGATATGATTGATAATCAAAACATTCTAGCATATTTTACTCTCCGTCTATTAACGCGACAGCTACTGTTTTTTGCTCACAATTAAAAAAAAGATAGACTATTAAAATAATTTACTAGCTAATATCACCTCAAAAACATTTAAAAATTCTATAAAATAGTTCTATAGAATAATTGACCCTATCATAATTGCACTTTAATTTTAAGTTGATTTGATTTATGAGAATAAAATAATTAAAGAATCTAATCAGTAAAAAAAATTATCTCTTTTTTGGGTAGAAATTTCTCTAAAACCAAAATAAAAATTTAGATTAACAAAAATCAATAAACTGAGCAACAGGATACGAATCACACGATCATTTTCTCTTTACTGTTCTTGTGTCTCTCTTTCATAATTGTTATTTATCTTTTATGCATTTTGCTATTGATTTGTAATACGTTATCAGTACAACTCTCTAACCCTTATTTGTTATTGCGATAAATATTCTAGTTTTAAAGTTGATATATTTTATTGGCTATCATACTGGATTAGGAAATGATATACAATAATTGATTTACGTTAATAAATTCCTTCTTTCACAACTTTCTTTTTATTCATGCTTAAGCATGACACAAGTTAATTATATAACATAAGTGGCAGAATAATATAACTTTTTTAAATATGACATGAATAAATACTTTTTAAGTGTGGGATAACATGTCATTTTCTCCTAATTTAGAGATTCAAACTTTTTTTACTCCTAAAAGGTAAACAGGGATCAAGGACTGGGCCCAAAATATTCCATGTATACATGGGTCCAAGCCACGTTTGGGAAAGTCAAATAGATCGTAGTTCAGCAGCCATGATAGCACAAACATCTTCTTGTTCTCATTTCAAACGGTTTGGCTTGATTTAAGAATCGGGTTAGCATGGGCTAAGATTTAGGCTTGGCTTGATTTAAAAATCGGGTTAGCACGGGCTAAGATTTAGGCAGGGTTAATGAGACAAATAGCCTAATTATATTTATTAAATTAAAATGTAAAAACTTTGTAGATATTTTACATATGTTCTAAAATAATGTCATTAGAATTACTATATATATTTATAAAGTATAAAATATTATACTATTTAAATAATTACTATGTACGTGAGGATATTTAGGATATTCTGAATATTGTACTTAATTTCAATTCTTAACAATAATTTAGTTATGTATTGTAATTTTTTAAAATAGTAAATAAAGAAAAAAATTATACATTTTGGCTGATTTAGATACCCTAATGGACTAAATGGTATGACCTTAAATAATTGTCAATAGTAACCAAATCAATCATTAAATCTTTTTCTCCATGCCAAATCTACCCCTACTTATTATATGTAAATCTCAATTTTATGTGACGAAAATAAAATTCAGGTAGGCCATTTTTTTAGTTTCATATTAATTTGCTGATAACAACTAATATGTGTTTAATTCTAGTTAATTTTCATTTTATATACCGTGATTTATGTTTCTGATTTTATAGTTTTTGAATTATATAAGTATTATTTGCTTCTTCTTTATATTCCATTTTGATTTCAATAAATTCTTAACTCCTCCTGTAGTTTTTTAAAAAATTCGATACCACTTGATGTTATATGGCTGCATAATAATATAGTTGTTATTTGTATCTTTTTCAAGATGTTCGAAAGTTATATTTTTAACAACTACACTTGTATGCTTTGCTTTTTATATATAATAATTTTATAATTACTACGTTCATATAAAATGGTTTTTTTAAATCGTTTAAGTAGTTATTATAAAATTATATGACTTCATATAAACAATTATATATTGATGATTTCCTTTTTATATATAATGACTAAAAATAAGTTTATAACTAAAAAAATATAGTCATTAAAACAATTTTTATATATAATATAATTTAATAATGACTACGCTAATATGATAGGCTTATTCTATCGTGACTACATTATATTCTAGTTGTTGGATTTTTACATGGGTGGTTTTTTATAATTTTTGTTAACTATTGTGACATGTTTATAATTTCCATTTTTTTCTTTTTCTTATTAGTATATTTGAGGGAATGATTCACTCCTCACTATTTATTAAGAAAAGATATGTAATAAAAATTATATCTATATGCTATTGTTGTTCATTCTCTGTATTCATTTAAAAAAAAAAACAGTTTTAGAAATATATGAACATGTTATATGCCTAACACCCTTTAATCTTGTGGCACAAACGGGTTTAGATGGGTTAGGATTTTGAAAGATAGGTTGTGAATTCGATCCCATCGAATGTATAGAATACGAAAATACTATTTATGACACATGACAAAAAATATTGAAATATTGCTCGAATTTAAAATAACACCATAATGTTGTTGGTCACAAGCTTAATTAGGTAATTATCCCATTCGACGTCTTAACTCCCATAAGACTCATCTTAAAACGACACCATACGTGTCGCCTGAACATCACCACCTGCTTCATGTCTATAGTTCTAGTACCAGCAAAAGAAAAAGGAAGTCTGCTCTTATCAATCCTTAGAAACCAAGAATCTTCACGATAAAGTGCCGAATGGAACGCATTGTTACAAAATAAATTGTAACCAACACCAACTTCTTGATCATCTTGATCTGCATGAATTCCGCGAGCACTAGACATGGGAGGCACAGCAAGAACTTCCTGTCCCAAGAAGAATCCTCTGGCCACCATCCAAAAACCATTACTAAAAAGAGGCTGAAACACGTTGTGAATCAAGTAGTTAATGGCTGGCTGGTACAATCATAGAAGATGCGACAGTCGTTTATTTGTCGGTGCCAACAATATTTTCAAAAAATAACAACACAAACATGTTAATCAGGAATAATAGACCGAGAGATACGAGGATGGAAAGAGTAACTCGTAACCAATAGATCTAGAAATGAGAAAAATGTGTCTGTAAGTGAGTCCGGTGATTGAAGACTGATCGGAAATAATAGCACTAGTACTAGCACTTGTTGAATTTATAGCTATATCTACGTTCACAAAAGCAATGATATAGACAAGCATGTCAACGATGAAGAGAGAAATAACTAGGATGTGCTCTCTGAATAAAGTGGTGGCTGAGCCTTGGTATTTGAATCTAACAAAGTGAGCAACAGCGTTAAAGTAGAGCCAAAAGCTCAATGGAGGAATTATCAATTAGCGCATCTGTTTGCTCCGGCAGAACCCTAATTATTTGCCCAACCCAGCCACATGAGCATACCAAACAAAAGAAAAATATAGTACGAAACACTCATAGAAAAGACAAACGAAAACAACCGAAAATAAATATTGATTTCATTCAAACAACTTAAAACCTTTCTATAGAATGGACGTTTGTAAATTCCACAACAAAAAGAATTAAGCATAGGAAAAAGGACAATTGATTAGTATATTATTCCTTTATAAAGTGTAAATAGTTGCAACATATACAATTTTCTTTTTCATTTCACATTTTCTTTTTCGGCGTCCGTACTAGGAATTCAGGGATTTTTTTTGTTATCAATTTTGTTTATGTATACATTTATCAGCAAATAGATCAGTTTCGATAAATAAATGTCCGGATACAATTTTTGCGCATTTTCTAGGTCTGCTGCTTTCTTTTTATTTTATTCGGATGCTCTCTCTTTATATATATATTGTATTCCTTTTTAAATAAATAAAAAGATGAGATCAAATTCCACTGTTTTATTACATGCTTCTCTACGTGATCGGAGTTGCATTTAATTTGATGATGTGTGAGCATGCAGAATCTGTAGTTTCCCTTGGGTCCTACTTTGACATCTTTTCATCATGTGTTAAATCATCTTCAATATAAATGAAAATGTTAATATTATATTTAATAATAAAAAGTATGAAGTGATATAGTTGTAGTGTTTTTTTTTAATTTCATATATTATTGCATAATGTCATTTCAAATACATTAAGGTGTTTAGGAAGTGTAATTAGCGTTTAAACTTAACACTTGACATTGGAAATGTTTTTGGTTTTTCCGGAGTGTTGACGATTATTACCGTTTATATGTTCGTTTGCGCTGTCCGATTACTCTTTTAGGAGCTTGACTTTTTTTTGCCAAGTTGCATTGCATGTTATGATTAACCAAACAGAACTTGCAATATTCTATTATCGTTGTTCTACTATCTGCGCACGTCATTACAGGAAATGCATTTAGGAATAATATAAAGTAAATTAACACATGAAAATATAACACTATTAGCATGCTTCTCCACAAGCTCTAGTTCAGTCTAACATTCACATGTGCTAATTCACATGACAGGAAGCAAGATTGGTCTCTAGTCTAGCATTAAATCAGTCTAAAATTTGTAACTTTATTTGTTCATGAATGTAACTCTATTTGTATATTCACGTAACACTCGATTTGTTCATATATAATATTTGATAAATATAGTCCAACATATTTACCAATTGCAATTCCATATGTACTGCCATCTTTTTAATTTCAAAAAAATAAAAAATAAAAAATAAAAAACCTTACGTTGAAATCAAGTATCCCCTTTTTATATTTGAAAAAAAAAATCTTACGTTAATATCAACTTGGGGTTACGACGAAAGAACAAAAGTTATGACATTCTTTCAGCCAACTTCTTTGTCTATATCAAGTATTTGCATTATTGTCACTCCCCGAAGTACGGGAGGTGATGTGGTAGATTAGTTAGGTTAATTAAATAAGGATTTAGTTAAAAATTGAGTTTAGAATTTAATTTGTAAATAAAAATGCGATAATTTTTAAAGTCGTTCGAATAGAATAAATTAAGGAAATAAAATAAACCATCTAATAATTAAGCAAATAAAAAGAACATTAAAAATATTTAAGTATGAGGTGGAACGAGTATGGGTCCCACTGGCCCACATATTGTGCACACACATGTAGTACTGACAATATTCTTATACAACCGCAGTCTAGAAACAAAGAAAGTTAAAGATTTTATATGCCTTGAATTGTACCTTAACCTACCCAAATCTTCTACTGGTCGTAAGTCCAGTCAGCGGACTCTTCTCGAATCCTAAGCTGATATCCACCTATGGGGTAAGATTTTAAAACAATAAAAAAATGTGAGCGAAAGGCTCAGTAGGACTATATATGTGACGACCTGCCTTTTCGGACGCCATTTTACTTTCATAAACCTCGTATATAAAACAGTAATCTTACTGACTTAGTAAGAAAATACTGAATTACAAAAAAATTTCTTAATTAAACATTTAAAACTGTTGCGACCTTTGTCGCCATTCCTATTGAGACTTCGCTCAACCTTTGTCTTTAAACTCATTTCAAACTGTTTCTTAAAACTACTAAGAAACATTTGTTAAAACATAACTTAAAATATCATTTCATAATTGTATAATACATTTAGTACAATGTATCGTAAAACTTTTGAAATCACTTCTTAAAACTCTTACTTTCTTAAAAACCTTGAAAACACTGCATTAAATAGTGTAAAACCTTTTCTTTACGTAGCAGAAGCAAACTGTAGTAATATCCATTCCTACATCTCGCATCCGTTCTTCCACAGCACCTAGCTCCGCTAACGGGTCCTACTGGTCACCCATACATTACCTACAGCATGAACAACTTTTTATGAGCTTACGCTCAGTAAGTTCAAACATAAACTCACAAAGCGTTTAAACATACTTTAAAATCTTTCCTCATGAAAACCTTTTTCTTAAAACGTTCCTCATAAACGATTTTCATAAACACTTTTCATAAAACGTTTCTAAAACATTCCTCATAAACGTTTTCATAACACGTTTGAAATACTTATAAAACGTTTCTCATAAACGCTTTCATAAAACATTTAACGTCAATCATTAGAATGCATTTCATAAAGCATCCTTTATAAACCCTTTTCTTATAATCATGAAAATCTTTTCATAAACAATTTATACAAACCATTCCTTAGAATGTTAATCATAAACATAAATACGTTTTTCATAAACGTTTAACGTAAAACACTTCTCAAAATGTCTCTCATAACATGACATAAAAATATTTCATAAAAAAGAATTCAAGCAGAATCAAAATGCATGATTCCATTTATGCTCAATTATTAACTTTCAATTATGAGCATTTTATGAATATTCTTTTCTTACTTTAACTTACTATTTCCATTCCGTAACTTTCTTTATCTTTCATTCATTTTCCTTACTTTACTTGAGTGTTCGTACCATCTCATTAATCTTGAGATCATATACATGATGCTTCCCTTGCGGAAGACTTGAGACCATCGATCACGTGGTCAAGTACCTCACATCTTAGAGGTTAACTTTAACTTTACGTTCATTACCTCATAACATAGAGGCTGGTACGACACTTTTCTTTTTATCCTTACTTTACCTTCTTATTATCTTTTGTGAGCATGTCAGATGCAGTCACATCATATGCAACTTATGGCATAATCAATACATTATAAAATGCATACACGGTTTGCAGACCATCACTTGCATTATGAAACTTATTGCATAACATATGCGATATTACATGTACTCTAACATTCATTGCATATCATATGCAACATGTAATGCAATTATATTTTGCAAATCACAACTTTTATTTCAAAACTTAACTGAATGCATAACAATGCATCATAAAGCTTATAACTTTAATTATAAAATATTATGCATTATCAAAAATGCAAAACATGCATTAAATACTTTTAAATCATAACTTGAACTTTTAAACACGTTATGCATATCAATATGCCATAGACTTTAAACATAGAATTTGCAAATTCATTGCAAACCTCTCTTTGAATCTTTAAAACTTTTGCATACTAAATGCAAACATACTTTAAAAACAACTTGCATAATACTTGCAAGCTCATTTATAAACATATATCAATAAGATTTAAAAATCATTTACTTCATGCTGTAGGTGAAGTCTGAAACTTACCCGTATTATGCTATATCGTTCTCTATTCCTTTTCCTATCTCGTTCCTTTCTCATTCCTTTTCCTTTCGTTGGTTGACTCCTGTGTCCTGATCATACGACAACCGACTCATTAATTACCTTCCTTTTTAATCAATCCACTCGATTGATAATAAAACGTAAACATTAAACATTCCTTTCCCTTCTTATAACTTCCCATCTCACTGACGGTTTCGTTACTTAACATATTACAGAAAATATTTTGTCTAATAACGTTATGCTAAATCAGAGTGTTCGGCTCCGTTCTAGCCATTTTTATAAAAATGACGATTTTGCCCTTGACGGGTTTTTCGTCCATTTCGTGACTTGACAAAACTCATTATGTAACTTAACATTTCCTTACATACATAACATGGAAAAATCACCACTAAGAAACGTTTTCTGACATCGGGCATTCCGGGTCTATTTTGATCTTTTTTCATAAAATGACCATTTTGCCCTTGGTCTCATTTTCTGTCATTCTCACATAAAACAGTGTACCAATCACTGATCATGCAATTTCATAAATCTTATGAAAGCATCTAAATACGATTCATATTGTAAGCGAGATTGCCACTTACTTGGACTCCGAGCTACGCGGGTCTGATTATACCTTGCTGTATCCACAGTATATAAAGCATCCTCTGTAGTGCTCCTCAAGCTACCATACATGGCTAGGAATGCTTCCTGGAGATCATACATTCTTGAACATGTCATTCTGGACTCCGATAATGCAATTTGAATCGCCTTGATCCACGTGTAGTTGTTACCGGATGATTTTTACCAGAGTGAAATTAGCTCGAATGAAGGTCACCGTTGCATTTAGAGCATCGAAACGAGTCAGGAGGCGGTCTCGGATCGTCGATCGGAGGTCCGAATCACAAAATCTCACATTGGCCTTTGACCGGCGGTTGGCCGCCGTGGACCGCCGTTGACCGACAGTTGACCGCCGTCACGTGGCTCCGTTGGCAGCTGGGCTTGAGCCTACCGCCCCTAAATCGACCCTCCTGAGTCCATTAGTGGGGTCAATTTCATGAAATTCGGCCTCTAACCACGAAAATCGAGGCTGCCGTCGACGGTGGAAAACGGAGCTCAAAATCTCAACTTCACTTTTGTGAGGAGAGAGAAAGTAGAGAGAGAAAGAAGAGAGAGAAAGTGCCGAGATTATCTCAAATTTTTTCTTTTTTTTTCTCTTTTTGCTTTTATATGAAAAAGTGTGAAAAACACCTTTTACACGGTCCAATTCTATACTGTGTGACTTTACAACGTCCAATTCTTACACTGCATTACTTTTACAGTGTAATTTTTCATACTGCATAATTTCATCAGTGTATGTTCCTTACACTGCATTATTCCAATACCGTATAATTTTCATGTTATTGTATAGTACTTTTCCTCAAATCACGTTTTTCTTCTTAATTTAATCCTCAATTTAATGCATTTTTAGTGCATTAAAAAATCAGGTTGTTACAATACCTTAAAATAAACAGATAAATATTCTAATAGAACTTTCTTAATAAATAAGTAATTAAATAAATCAAATATGTATTTATATTTACTAAAATTCTATTGAAAACAGTTTGTCAAGAGTATCTTTTTAATTCTCTCGGGCAAACCAAATATTCACCACCGAAGTGGCCCAGCTGAGTTTTGGGACCTGGGCCATCGTTCACTACACGACCCGATCTCTGATATGGCATCATGCCCATATGTCATTTTTATAGTTATTAAAATCTTTGTTTACCACATATAGTCATTTACATTCATTATGGAGTTCATTATGAAAATATCTCATTCTACCGTTGTAGAAAATAGCCAATAAAATCCTTTTTCAATCCATTATTGAAAAACATTTATTGAAAATCCCTTTTTGGTCAAAATCATTTTTAAAATCGGGTTACCAAAGAAAAGGGGTAGAAGTCCTACCTCGATATCTGTGTCGGTGTCCCACACCGTAATCTCGGTCTGTTATACGTTAGCTCTGCGGATCTACACATAAATCCTAAACGCATAGTAACTTAGTTCATTAGTACCTAATCCGAGGTATCCTATGTAATCAAATCATCTCATGGTGTCCTAGTGTGTCATTTAGGTTTATAAAATCATTTTATAAAGTTAAAATTTCAATCGGGGTTCAAAACAATAAAAACGGGTGAAAATCATAAAATTTGAGTTATGTTCGATCGGCCTGCCGGTCCCTCTGGTTCGGCAGGCCGAACTGCTGCCAGAAAACCAAGTTCGGTCGGCCGAACTTTTCCAGGTTCAGCCTGCCGGTTGGATGAATCCGGCCTGCCGAACACATGAATCCGGCCTGCCGAACACATGAATCCGGCCTCTTGAAGATCAAGTTCGGCCTGCCGATATGAAAATTTTCAGAAATTTTCACGCACGGGTTCTCGGCCTCCCAAACCCGAATCTTCAATCCAACCTATTTTTCTCAGTTCTCAGGCATATATAATGATCAAAATTGATAAATAAACATTATTAAACACTTTTCAACTCATTAAAACAAGATTTAAGCAAGATTTTCATAGAGAAAATAGAGGAAAAATGAAAAATCTTGATTTCAATCCGTTTTTGATCAAACAAAGTTTCAATTCTGGTTATTCTAAGTTACTCTAACCTAGATTGAAGCTTTTCCAAGCTCAAACGAGCTCGAATATCAAAATACAAGAAAATTTAAAAAATAGAAAAACTTTTAAATTTTAAAAACTAACCTCGAATCGAAGCTTTAAAACGATGTTTTTGTTATTGAATCTCGTTCCCGAGCCTTCAATCTACTAACCCGAAGCTTGAAATAAAATTTTGTTTCAAAATTTTGGGAGAGAGTGGGAGAGAGAGAGAAAACCGTGTGAGATAGACAGAGGAGAGAGAGAGTGAGGCGAGTGTGAGAGTGAGGAGAGAGAAAAGAGTGAAATAAATAGAGAAAGAGAGAGAAAAGTAGTTGCACAAGACTGTGTGCAACTACACACTGTTTTCAAATCAAATTGTTTCATTGAGATTTAAATTAACAATTAAAAACAATTTAGAATAATTAAAAATTATTAAAAGAGAAAAATAACACAAGGCTACTAAATTTTTACAAAATAATCAAATTAAATTTAAAATGCTCATTATGGCACACTAATCCACCATTAGCATTCTAATATCAGTTAATTAACTTCGGGGTGTTACAATTATACGACAGACAGGAACATTAAAATATTAAAAAAATTAATAAAAAAAGTTACGTCCACGACTATTATGTCAAATTACGATGAATTAACCGGAAATTACGTGGTCGTTTTTCACATACAAGCCATACATATTTGCCTCTTCAAATGCTCCTCGCATTCACAATATATTATAGCTTTGCCAGGTCAATTAAACTTTTCAACAGCCATCACCGGTTAGCCAAAGCCATGCTTTGCTCAAATGATGGCCACAAGGGCCTAAAACCACAATTAAGAGCAGTAATTACTTTTATAACGGCGCGCCACGTGTGGGTGGAACAAAACCCCCGGGGTACCGCATCAAAATCCTGTGAATATACATCTATATATATATTCTAGAAGAAAAGCAAAATAGAAGATACGATAGTGATCCCTTTGGGATCCTTTAGCTAGGAGTATAATATTCGCCATATAAATTAACTCTCATAGTGCATATAACTATAAATCAACCAAATACTAAACATATATATAAATATATATATATATATATATATTCATACATCAGAAAACAATGTTTACCAAACAACATTTTCTTAAGAATTGTTATCCCAAGTGCTCAGCTTAAAGATTTGTTATCTTATTGTTTATGTTAGAAAATAGCGAAAATAGACAAAAAAAAAATGGAGAACAAAAACACACATACATATGTAGAAAACTTTAGAAGAGAAAAATCACAGACAAAGTAGAAATAAATCCATTATTTCAAAAAGATTGGTACAAAAGGAGCAAAAATAATACATATATATAGTAGTTATCACCACAGACCCCAAAAATTTTCTATAATTTTAGTTCCACTAAATATATTATACCGTAAATTTTTTGGATCAGACCAAACAGAATTCGGGTCATTATACTTTAACAATTTACATTAGACTTTTAAAATACACAAAAAATAATAAATAAATAAATAAAAATAAAAGAAAACAGATATTATGTCTCGTTCTGTGTCATACCTGGCCCCTCAGTATCTCAGATATTGTACCAATATTTCTTGTATTGTAAAGTATGTTAAATATGTTGACCAAATTAACCTGGCTGGTCGATGGAAGGAATTGTCAATAACAAGAAGGATGAAGTGCACAAGAACACTAGATGAGGGATCATCTTACCAAATTATCTCGATAATACAAGAATTGTCCCGTTGCGTTGCGTACACCGAAAAGACAAGGTAATTAGCCAGGGTGGAATGTATATTGACAATATTTAGAAAAATTAAATAAAAGTGATATAGAATTTCAGGGTAGAATATAATTTAAAAGGGAGGAATATAATTTTAGAGGTTGAGACAGAATATAATTTTTATAAAATTTTAAACACTATTGAAAGAAAAAAAAAGTTTAAAAGAACAGCAATTCACCCTCGAATTGTGTAGCTCGGTCCTGTTGTACCCACTGAAGAAAATGAAATTTGTTAATTCGTTAAGTACTCATGAAGGAATAATAGGTATGTGATGATCAAATTACTTCTATTGGCTGTGCCAATAAAGAAATATATGTTCAAAAGCAGAATTAATCAACGGGAGGCACAATCATTATCTAAGAACAGTAATTTCCTATAAATTAAAGCAGGGGGAGGCTGGCCGAATGAACTTGTATGGAGGAAGCGTATATATAATCACATGAATCGTTTTCTGCGTGGCATATGGCGCAAGCTGACAAATAGGTCATAGGAATAGCTGGTTCGGGGCCAAATAGAACAATGCTAATTAAACGGCACCCGTAATATTAAACACTATATATTAATAAAATGTGAGTTTTACAACTTAGAAAATAAAACCTACATTTCTATAATTAATTAATTATGACCTGAGCGTTTTTTCACTAAATAGCAACCCTCTCCTATCTATATATGTATATAATTAGACATTATATATAGTTATAGTGCTTAATACAAGAAGTCATGTCATAGATATTTTTCCCCCAAACTCCCCTCTTTATATATATGGTTATATGTTATCTATCATCACAGACGTATACTAGTGATCGTGCAGTTTTGCACGTGGCTCAATATAAGTTAGAGTATATAGGATCCGTTTAGTGCATTAGATAAGAAAATCTTAGAGGAATGAATTAGATTGTATTAGAAAGGATATGATAAAATTTTAGCTAATCTAATCTTATGTTTGGTGTTGTGTTAATAAGATAGGGGTCTTTTATAATTTTATTTTAAAAATTTGGGTCGAATTGTAATTTATGAAAATTGGAGGGCAAAAATATAATTAATAGAAATTATATTTTGACCTTTATTTTTAAAAAATTATAATTTAAATCCCAAAATTTTTATAAATTTTTACAAATAGGTCCTTGAAGATTTCCACAATATACAAAGGTTACGTTTAATCTCATGTTTTAGCAAGGGATTGTATAATCCCCTTCAAGGGGATTCAAGCATCCAATCGTTTAAAATTTTTTACTAAACTAAGTATCAAGACTTAATCCAACCAAATCCTTCCTAATCCTGATATCAAACATGCCCAAATGGAAAATTGATTTACATGAACTTACAAAACTAAGAATATTTTAAAATTTATGAATATAAAAAAATTAAATAGACGTTTCATAAATTTAAAAAAAGTAAGGAAGTGAAAAGGTCCATAGTAATTAATAAAAATACTTCAAAAAAATCCGAAAAGATAAATAGGGTTTTCTAATTGCAATTATTAATTTACACATGCATCCCACTCTAAAAATTTCAAACTATTTGAAGACTTCAATACAATTTTCATTCATACTTTTCAAAATTCGTACTTGTTAAGAATTTGAGAGTTAAAAAAAAAACTAATATTAAGATGATAAGCATCTAAGATGGACACAATGTAATGTAATTATCAATATGGCCAATAAATTGGAATTTCTCAAACTATGTATTGCGTTTTAACCAAGTAAAAGTTGAATTTTTTTTTCTAATTAGATATTAATATTATTATGGATATATAGACGATAGTAAAGATCTCCAACTTCGAAGAAATTCATTGCTCGAATAAAAATATGGATTAAATGTAACAAACACGTAAAATACAAAACGGAAAGTAAAAGAGATAATGCATAGTGGTTAAGCTTAAGAATGCATGCGTCCACTCGGTTGCCGAAATTTTTCTTAAGTTCTGGGATTACACACTCAAGATCTCCTTACAATCTCTCATAAAATAAATTGATAGCATAAGTGCTTAAGATACAAAATTTTGGACCCTTTTTCTAGATTCCTCCCTTCCTATTTTATAGATCAATTTCTTGCTGAAGAAAACCACGCCCTCTATCTTAAAATACATAATGCGCCACCTCTTCCTCGTCAAAAATTATTTTTTATGTATTTTAATAAAATTGAGTGGACTTAATGTAGGATGAGAGTTTATTTAGTATGTGCCAAATTTATTAGGATAAACTGAAGTTCTATCATGCCATTTTTTGCTTTTCCATTATTGTAAAGAAATAGTAATTAGATGATCGCTAATGCAAGTGTTAATGCTAGTATTATATTTGCCATTAAAATGTGAGTGAAAATAGCATATTTGTTGTGCTATTTTATTTTGTGCTCTAATCATAATGCTATTTCAAATACTATATCTATCTTTTGTCATAATCATTAAGCCTAAAATTTAAAAGTGACAAGGTTTTAATAATTAAAAAGAAGAAATAAAAGTATCAACTAATAGGAATCATATGTTAAATTTATCATATTATTATTTGGTGCTCAATTTTCCACAAAGTTCAGCATATGGCAAATTTTATATAAAAAACAACATTATATTGAGCAGTTTTTTTTTTTTCACACTCAAATGCTAAATTTAATATTGACACATCAATTTAACATTGTATTGAGGATGTTCTTACCATTTGAACACCAAAAAGTAGAATATTTGTCATTAACATAGGTAGCTCAAAGGCCTGATCGCCAGTCACGCCGTTTTTTTTTTTTTTTTCGGACATAGTAAACGCCGTAATTGCTTTATATGCAACCTCTCATTACTCACGTACTTGGCTAATATAATTGTAGGATTTTCAAACATGACCTAGCCGGGGGCAATGCCGTGGTTAACAGTTAACGCATTCCAAATCTATACAGGATTTATTGATAATGTGACCACTATAACCCGTCAACTAAAAATAATTAAAGACACGCATGCGTTGGAATTAATGTAATTAATGAAGAAATATTCGTTCTCTGTCTCACAACCCCTTTTGGAAGAGATCATGACGAAGCAAATATTTAGCACTAGTCAATAGTCATAGATTTTAGTCCATCAACTCTAATATGGCCAACATCCTTTAGACTCATGTCGTCTATCACATTAAAGTTGCACAAAGACGCGTTAGGTTCAAAAATTCTTTACGTAACATTAAAACTTTATTATTTATGAAACAATGAGTTCTAATTTAATGCACAATATATTTTTTAAATTGAAATTTAAGTAGTGAAATTTAAACCCAAGGGAAATGGAATTAAATATGAGTGCCTAGGTAGCCCTTAGAATCCTCAGCCGCTGACCAATCACATTGATATTGTCGTCAATGCATCTCATCACAGAAATTAGTGTTTGTGAGTGGTGGGCCCACTTAGATCAAATCTAATCTGGCTATGTCGTCAATTACATTCATATTGCCACAAAGATGCATTATTAGGTTCAAAATTACCGATGGCCCATGGAATCTTCAGCCGCCGACCAATCCAAAAAGGGTGGGACTTCCACAAAAAAAATGGTTGGACCCATTTGATTTGGTATTGTTTTGAAAATTTTTAAAAAATATTTTTGTACTTTTTTTAAGACAAAAATTTTAAAAACACTCTCAACACAATTTTTTAAAAATTCTTATTTTTTAAAATAAAAAAATTTTCACCTATTTTAAAAACACTATTAAATGAAAGTATCTCAATATCTATTTTTATGTATTTGCGTTGATGATTCAAAAGAACTATGTGATTACGCAAAAATTCTTCTATTTGATAAAAAAAAAAAAAAAAAAAAAGCAGTTGTGGTCTTACATTTTTAAAAATAAATAAATCCGCCCCTAGAAGTTTGTGATCCTATGCATATTCGATAACGATCAGTTAAACTAAGTAGAGCAAAATGATTCTATAGTATTTCTCAATTTGTAATTGAACATCCGTAATTTACATATTAACAATTTAGCACGTAGGAGTTTAGTACACAAAGGGGGATTATTCACAAACTATACATACATACATACAATAGCAATCTCGATTAGGACTGTTAATAATAACAGATAATTACACTTGTGGGCGCTCATCTAAGATAATTCCACCAATATTGAACCTTTTTCTTATATTCCTAAGAAGTGGGGAAACTGCCTTGAGAGCCCATTGTAAAGGCCAACATATCATAAATTGTCGCAACACTAAGAGGGACAAAATGATCCTAGAGAAGAAAATGAGTCGTCCCCAAAGCGTAGGAAGAAAAATGGAGAATAATGAGATGGAAGAAAGGGATCCGGAGATGAGAGCCACGTCACCAGAGAGCATACGGCAAATTGTGTGCCGACGACGGCATTTTATGTTGGTGGCGAAGGCGAAGCAGTAGACGAGTATGGCCAACAAAAAGATCCACATGTCCGCAGAGTGTGTGTGGAAAGGAGAAAATTTTGCATCTTGGCATTTTACTTGAATTACTCCAATCAGGAGTGGATTTAGAAATGCAAATACCGCATGCCATGGCATTGATGAAATGATGCCTTTTTCCCTGCACAATTTGTACATATATCCAAAACGTTACATATATATATATATATATATATTTAGAGTGTCATGATCAATATTTCACAACTATTGACGTACTAGAAAGGGATTTCATATCTATTAATTATGCAACAAGGAATTCATAAAATTTATGGCTAAGTCCATATTATATATAGATCTTGAATGCATTGAAATAATTAGCACTTGAACATAGTTTGTTTTTTCCTTTATAATTAATTCATCGTGCTTGTACTTTTCTTTTTCATTTTGCGAACCCCCCCACCCTAAAGGGAATTAGATAGTGCTGGATTTGTTGGACAACGGTCTAATGATTAGTACCATTAATTAAATGATAGATATAGAATAGAACAAGTACTACCATAATAGCATTAAGACCAGAAACTTGATTAGAAATTTAGAGCTCAATTTTCAGTTCAGATCAAAATCATGTTCATGGGTCCAAAAAGGATAAAAAAAAAGGTAAGAAACAAAGATCAGATATGCATGATCACTTTTCTTCTTACAAATAGGACAACGATACTAATTTTTCTCGCTAAACGTTAGTTAATTTCTAAGATTTTTGTGGTTCAAAAATAGTAACATATTATGTCATTTATAAACATATAGATACATATAAATTATATATATAGAAATTATCCCATGAAGACTTCAGCTTCAAAATCAAGTCTTTGTAAGACAGAGGGGGTGGGTTTTAAATTATATGAATTATATGTATTTATATATTTATGTGAAGGTGTATATTGTGCGTGCACGCAGAATTTATTAGGGTGGGCAACGCCCAAAAGAAATAGAAAGAAGAAGGGCCACAATGCTACCTGCAAAAAAAAGGAAGAGCGAAAAAAATAAGGAATAAATGAATAGATCACATTTACATAAATATATATATATATATATATATATTATGTATGCGTGTGTGTGTGTGTGTGTGTGTGCGCATCTGCGTGACAACCTCAGGGTCCATAGTCAATAATAGGTCGACAAATAAATTAAGGATAAAAGGCAAGATTTTCTAGGGCCCCAAATCGCTCAATATTAAAGAATTTTAAAAAACATGTGTGGATATAATGGGCCATAGATTGTTGGGAAACTAAAGAAAAGAGAGAGAAAAAACGAAAGAATACAGCAAATTGTCTGATTAATTATTGAAAGCCTTCAGCAGCCATATCCATTTCCGGATTCCCCATATACAAATATTACATATTGGCATGTTTTACCCGCTTAGAAGTCTTCGGAACTGGACAACCAAAAAGAAGAAAGTGAACTTGGATTCCAGGTAGTCAATTAGTTTGATTTATTTCCATTTATAATTAATTTTCTATTTGTGAGGTGTAATATACCAGTATGGCACTATATATATGTACACAGACCCTTTAACAAATTATAATTTTAGATCTCATGCATGTTCACTTCGTAATTCAACTGAAACCAATATTTCTTAACCTGGCAGATTTTTTTTATGATAAGCCGATTTTAATTTATTGCTTCTATAATACATATAGCTAAATAGAAATTATTAGTTTTAATATTTTTTTTTTCAGAGTTTATCTTTCTATTTTTAAAAACTATGTATAAAAGTATCTTATGAAATTGAAAATCCCATTTCCATTTCATGTCTTGCTAAACTTTGTGAGTGAGAATAACACGACAAAAAGACGGAGAGACAATCTTAAGTAGTTGCTTAAAAATTAAAAGCTCAAAAAAAAAAAAAAAAGACCCCTAAACAAAAAGTAAAAGACAAAGAGGCTCTTTGTTGTACTTTTAGGAATTTTATTCTCTTTAAAAATTTTATGAAATTATTATATGTTTTAAATATTTTTCAAAAACTATTTATATGTAATTTTCTCCTTTTGCTCAGTTTTTTCTTTAAAGTTAAACAAGTTTTTCAAACTAAAAAAAATATCATTATAGTTTTTAAAATAAAAAGATAATTATAAGAAAAAATTTAAAAATAAAATATATATTTATGTAATTACCTCATATGTGTGTTTGTGTACGTCATATGTAATATGGATGAATGAATAATATAGCACGATACTGATCATACATGGAATTCGGCATGTTCTTGAAGGCTGGCGTGCTCAAGATTATGTTAAACAACATATGGAGGAGTAGTATCTTAATAAAATGATGATTGTGGACAACATATATATGCCTTTTTCTTTTCTTGTACATATTTTCCTTCTTCATTTCCTTTTTGCTAATAATAGTAATGAATATTTATAATTGGCGGCTACAGGCTGACAAACAGATCGTGATTAAAGCAGCTTGTTAGAAACTGCATGAGGTACGTGCTACTAGGAGCATGCGTGTAACAAACACTCAAAAAGTATACAAAACCTGTCCATTCTTTGAAAATATATATATATTTATGTACTCACACAAATATATATATGTATATATATGTACACATGTATATATGTGTATATATATATATTTGATTTTTCTTTGAAAGGTTAGAGAATATATACGTGGTGGGCAATGATGGAACAAATTTATATTTGAAAGAGACAGATCTAGAGAGCTAATATCAATTTTCTTCTTTGATTGTATATCATGAAGAAGCAAATTAACAAGAAGTATATGATAAATATTGATGAGATCATGATGGAGGCCCTTGATATACTTGCCTGTTTTTCTTTGATTTCATAAAACTCTTGCGTTCGTATCTTAAGACACTGCTATGAGTACGTCTGCTCCCAACTAGAAAACCTACGGAAATATTGTTGCTGCTGCTGCTGAGGATGTGGCTGTGCTCGTTGGTCTCCATGGGGCTTGTAATACCATGTAGTTCTTGTCCACTGCGAGCTTAATTTCTATCAATATTGGCCATCTGGTCATTATGATTTATCACTAATAAATAAGGTGTCAATTAGACTCTGTACGGTACAATTTTTAAAGTTAGTTACTTATATGTACCAATTTGAGATTAAATTAAACAAATTTTTTACAAAAGTACTGAAATTCAACTATGCAAAAATGGTATTCTCCTAAATTACCCAATAAAAAAATTGGTAGCGGCATTAACATTGACCCATCCACGAGTAACAGATCACACACTCATTTTTAACTCATTAACCTATGCGGCAGATTTTATTTTATTTTATTTTATTGAATTTAATCTATTTAGAAAATTATATGCAAGGATAGTGGCCAGTGATTGTACATAATATAATACACACATATGTATATTTATATATCTATATGCAAAAAAGAGTTATGTTGATATGAACGGTCTGTACCTTTAAAGGGCGCGGACGGTTGACAAACTATATATATATATAGATATGTTAAACCAATAAAAATGTTCATACCTACTTAGAAAACGCACATTTTATACCATGGGTAATAAAAATTACATGATGGGATCCACAACTTCTCGCTTCGAATAGCCAGTAGACCAAAAGGCCGGTCTACTTCCTAAGCTCTGCGTATTTCTCATTATTTTTGATAGAAAAGGTCGAAATTTTAAAGGGATCACATGAGCTTATCGCATACTAAATTTAAGCGCGGTATCTCACCATTGAATTATACCCACATGGCACATAGTGCTGCATAAAGTAGAAGAAAATCTGTAAAAGAATTCTTAGTTGAAGAAAAAGTACCTAATGCGTAATGAAGCATATATATTGAGACAGAAATAACAAGTGTGTGTGTGTATATATACTACACGTAATAGTTTCAAGTCCAAATAAGTAATAAGCCGCATACGGTGAGCAGCAAACAATTTAGCTTTAGAATCCAATTAATGTGTAACAATTTATGTTCTAAATTTAGTGGCGGAGCCACCCACAGATAAGGTGGGCAGCTGCATTCCTCTTTCCTTTAAATTTTTTCTTTTAATTGTATAAAAATTTGTCTTTTCCTTTTAAAATTATATTTCATCCCTTAAAATTTTACATTTTTTTATTTATCTTAGATTATTAGTTCAGTCGTGCCCTAACCTCTCCAACAAATTTCCGAAACTAAATATAATGCATTTAAGATGAAACCTTTTGCTTGCATGAAAGTCGAGCTTAATTTACATCATGCATTTATAAGACATATATGGTCAATATAAAAAGTCTTACAGAAAGATATAGATACAATATTAGCGCATCATATCCGCAGACTAGACTTCTAGCGGAGAGAAAGTCTTTCCTATGCCGAATTACTACTATTAGGACATGTTTATTTGACATATTGAGCTAATTATTTGGATTTTGAGTTCAAAAAATTATTTAGATATATGTTTGTTTCTCTCAAAATTCAAATCAAATAAATTCTTTAAATCCAAGTTTTTAGAGTTCTACACCCCTTTGAACTCTTTAGACTCAAATCAGTTTATTACAGTAAAATCTCATGTTATCTCTCCTATATTTGTGAAAAAAAAATCATAACTTCTTTATTTGATATCCAATTGAGACAATCTTCTTTCATTGAGTTCTTAATAAATAGAGGAATAAACTAAGATCTATATTGTATGTTTTTCAATAATATGAACATAAATATTTTGTTAGATTTGTAAATATTATAAAAAAAACTTTCTGCTATTTATCTAAGTACAAATTTCAATTTTATTCCCTCTTTATATTAACACTTTAAATACATATCCAAACGTCAAATATAGCAATTCAAATCACACAATTCAAATCATACAACTCAAATCAAAATAATTCGAATCAACACAATTTGAATCTATACATATGGACCTTTAGTGTTGAAGTTTCATGGAAATTGGACGACTAAAGACTGGATCTACAACTGGCTTCTCTTTTGACTACAAGGGAAGGAAACGATGAAAATGATGTACATTGGTTCAATTATTGCTCAAACTAGAAATAAAAAATGAAAATTGAAAGTTGCTCGCGTACACTGTTCTGTTATTTATTTTTCAAATTTTCTTTTTCTATTTCTTTATGAAGCTAAACACTGAATTTCCAACGCTTTTTTACCGCTTTTTTACTTGACCCGCAAACTTTTGGATCACGAAAATTCTAATTAATGAATCACCAAATTTCTCCATTATATGATGGGAATTGCGCGTGGTTAAAGTTTTAATTTCCGCAATATTCTTCTTATGCCCCCACTGACGCTAATTATTAAGGATAAAAAATTTGTGGGTATTTCTACCTTGGGCCCTCCAATATTATGCTACGATTTTTAAAGTTCTATAGGGGTATAAAAAGTTGAAGAATATGCACTTCTTCATCACTAAATGCCAAAAAGAAATTTAACTTTTCATAATTTCCTTTTAGCGCTCATTGCTTTAGCATATCGTTAGGGAAATTATTTTTTACTAATTTAGATTTTATTAAGTAGTTTTCCAAGGTATCTTTTATCCCTTAAGCAAATGGGATGTAAACTACGAGATATTATATTGTTGTCTCTGGTTGTCGGCCATCTTTCTCTTCCCATTTTTGCTAGGAAAGAAGTGATCGCTCTGCCATGATAGATAATATGCTATTATTGCAAAAGGGAAAAGATCAAAATTAGACAAGATCATCGAGTTAAGAAAATGGTTAAAGGACGGAAAAAAAAAATAAAAACGTAAATTATCACTGCTTTAATCGTAATATACTATTATTGCAAATGGAAAAAGATCAAAATTAGACAAAATCATCGAGTTAAGAAAATGGTTAAAGGACAAAAAAAAAACGTAAATTATCACTACTTTAATCATTTTATGTATCTCGCTAACATAGAAGCTAACTTTATGCCAAAGAGAATTAGATATACGCAAATATAATACATTCTAAATGGATTGTAAACAAAAGATTGATTAAACATTAATTTCGAATATGAATTTAATTCTGTAAGAGAAAACACTAGATAAAAAGTTTAAATTATAATTCAAACATCACAACATCAACAAAAACTACAGCTATAATTTCATGCAATCCGAAATTTGGTGTCTCTATAGGAGCTCTAGAGGATCTTTTTTCAAAGTGAAAGATGAGAAATTCATGGCCATGACCAGCAATATCATGAATATTTCATGATATGACAGATGTAGTGGATTATCTTGAGAATTAACAAAAAGTTCATCTCATGATTAACCCTTTTAAAGGCTATCATATGCGTATATATAGGAATCTTAAGACAAAAACACTCTATATATATCATGATCAAGAACTAAAAAAAAAAATGCAACGATTAATATTTAGATGGGAAAAAACACGTCGTTTTAAGGTAATTCACTTAAGGAGACCACTAAACTTGTGGAACACACGGTTAATAGAAGCCAAAATATTAAGGACGTTAAAACTCAGATATCAGGATATAGTCGAATTTTTTCTTCTTATCAAGAAATTTGTGCATATGTATTTTTCAAGTAGCATGATTTTAATTAATTAGAAACAGTTCACACTTAACTCTATCAGAAAGCAAGCAGGGTCCAAATCTCGTCATCCCTAATTTACCAAAAAAAAAAAAAGAAGAAGAAAAAAGGGCCAGTGTAAAGCCAAAGGAAGAAACTGGAGTACCATATAATTAATTACCTACGTAAATTGGGGGAAAAAAAGAAGAAGATTGATGTTAGTTGGATATTGAAAAATGATATGATTGAAAATCTAAACAATCTAGCATATTACTCTCGGTCTATTAACGCCAACGGCCGACTATTTTTTTTGCTGGAAATTAAAAATTATGATTGACTGTAAAAATAATTTACTAGCTAATATCACCTCAAAAACATTTAAAAATTCTATAAACTAATTGGCCCTATCATAATTCCACTTTAATTTTAATTTGATTTGATTTATGAAAATAAAATAAGTAAAGAATCTAATCAGTAAAAAAAATTATTTTTTTTTTGTAGAAATTTTTCTAAAACCAAAATAAAAATTTAGATTGACATAAAACAACAAACTGACAATAGGATACGAAATCACACGATCATTTACTGCTCTTGCGTCTCTCTTTCATACTGTTATTTATCTTTTATGCATTTTGTTATTGATTTACAATACCTTATCAGCATAAAACTCTAACCATTACTTGTTATTTTGATAAATATTCTACTTGTAAAGTTGATAAATTTTATTGGCTATCATTCTAGATTAGAAAATGATATATAATAATTAATTTAAGTTAATAGATGCCATCTTTTACACCGTATTTTTCATAAATGTTATATGTTTAAGTAACAACTTAAATATATAATATAAGTGTAACCTGAATACATACTTGTGTAGCATAATATGTCATTTTCTCATTATTTAGAGATTCAAACACTTGTAAATCCTAAAAGATGTACAGGCGTCATGAACTAGGCCCCAAATATTCCATGTATATATATATGGGCCCAGGCCATGTTTTGGGAAATTGAAATGGATTTTTATTGGATTACTCATGGGTTCACTGCGCTAAACGGTTTGGCTAGAATTATATGTGGATTGAGAACGACTCATTATACGTTGTTCATCTTTTTTAAAAGAAAAGTTTGGAGGCTCCTTAGAGGATAAGATCTAATTAGGAGAACGCCGTCCTACATCTAGATTCTATCCAATTTCATGTTTCTCATATTTTTCGTGAAGGAAATCAAGTAGTAGATAAGCTCGCTCGATATGCTGTTAGTCACCATCATTTTTGGCGGTTTAATATGCTAGAGTTTTGTGCGTCTTTGTTTAACAGGGATATATCAGCCTTATCGAATTCTAAATTTATGTATTGATGTTTTGTAAACTTGCAAGCATAGACACTCTTTTTCCCTTTGCTAGGCTTTTCCCCTTTAGGTTTACTAGCAAGGTTTTTAATGAGGCCTATTTTCAGAGCTGGCTTTCAAAGGAATAATTTAGGCTTAACTTTTTGGCACCAGTTTCTAGCTTGTATAAGTCTTTGGATTGTTTCTTTTGGTTTTGTATGTTCCTAACTCTGCACTTACTTTTTCTTTCTTTTTTTTTAAATAAATTCAGGTTGAGGTTTTGCTCGGGATAGTACCTAGTTTCAAAGTCTTGTATTTTCTTGATGCTTTCCTCTTCCCTCATTCATTCAAAAAAAAACCATGAGAGAACATACAGGTCTCCTTGTTCTCATTTGAAATGTTCTTGGCGTTGAATTTATTGGAGCAATAAATTCAATAAATGAAGAAAAAACTAGTAGCATGGTAACCTATCAGCTCCTATCAGGATTGCTTGTAATGGATGATTGACCAATTGTAAATTTTAGTTACAAATCCATAGTAAAGAAACTGCAAGGTCTCATTTCAAAAAAAAAAAAAAAAAAAAAAACCTGCAAAGTCTTACTCTCTTTAATTTGTTTTCCTTTTTATCTACTCTGACTTTGTTAGTAATATATATGTGTGTGTAGAGTGATAGGCTTGCGTCCCTCCCGAGGACCCCCCGTGGTTGGCCTTAGCATCAGTTTTGAGTGCTTTACTATTTGGATGTGGACATAAGAAAGTAAGGTGACTTCGTATTTTTATTTTTATAAACCGGTGGTTGTGGG
Organism: Artocarpus hirsutus; assembly: GCA_946598075.1. Taxonomy (NCBI): domain Eukaryota; kingdom Viridiplantae; phylum Streptophyta; class Magnoliopsida; order Rosales; family Moraceae; genus Artocarpus; species Artocarpus hirsutus. Next base: position 29,662 of record CAMOHE010049798.1, on the reverse strand, counting down.
TGGAAAGGTGTAGTTGACCTGGTGTAGCTGTAATTTTGAACACGAATTTTAAGTCATTTCATGTTGTTTCTTTAATTTTTTTTCCAAGCAAAATTTTGTGGCCTTGTGGAGAGAATACGATATCGTAACGCACAATATCAAATACGAAACATATACACACACAAAACATAACTTAGATTATATGGAACAAAGTAATTCTGAGAAAGTAAAAGACAACAATACTCCTATGTATAAGGCCATAAGGCAAGCAAAAAAAAAATGATGTTAATTAATAACAGAAAATAGTTTACATAAAAATCATGCAATTCTAATTAAGATTGTTCGCAGATGGTTTAGGTGATTTTTTCCTTTTTTCTATTTTTTTACAGATTATTTTTTTGACGTTCTAGGCGATCTTATATTTTTGACAAAAATAAATTAAGCGAAATCACTCACAAACGATTTGATTGGTTTCATTTAGTTTCCTTAGACTTGAGATACTAAAAATTTTTTCAATACTTCCACATAAATTTTAACGCTGTTCACTCACAAAAATAAAAGATAATATTCATAGTTTATCGTCTAAAAGTTTTAATGCAAACCAATAACTGAATTAAAAGAAGCAGCCTGAAGAGTATCAAGTTTAGTTATTAAAGTGTAATAGAGTGCATTATACTAGTTTGGAGCTTTTTTATGACCGATAAAAAAAATATACACTAGAACAAAATGTTTTACAAATGAAAAATTATACACATATATTTTTTGGTGATCGGTTTTGTGTTTGAGTACTCCGAACCACTAACCAAACCATTTACTAAAAAAATGCAAAAAATCACCTTTACAGACACCAAAATTTCTTCTTATGCTCTGAGGAATGACATCATTCTCTATGCCCTTTCTGTTTACATGATATTTTGTTTTTTCTTTATTTTAAACGACAACTACTGGATCTCTAAGAATTGTAAAATAAAGTATAAGAGGGGATATTTCTTGAAGTTTGTTGCAAAATTTATTCTTATGCTAACAACAAATTTATGTAAATTAATCATTAATCTTTCACAAACATTAATAATATATTCTCGTAAATCCGAGTATTTATCAACATTTGACGTCACTGAAGTTATTTCGGTAAATTTATATATTTACCATTTAATATGGTATGGTCAGTGACATTGCTGGCACTGATGCCAGTGAATATGTATATTTATTTAAAATATGGTGCTTAATGGTCGGTGGCTCCAGTGCTGGCACTAACAAGGAAGGGAATGGAAGGGTAGAAAGGAGAAAGGGCTTAGGTATTTTGGGGTTTTTAACAGTGTTTTAAACCTAATTTATTGCTATTTAACTTTTTAAAAAAGTTTATGCTATTATTTACTAATCCATACCTTAAATATGTTTCATGTGTTTGATAACACTAGTTGAAACTCATAGTTTTAATGTAAACAATATTAAATTCTCACATGCTATAGTAAATATAACTTACACTAGCCCAAAATATATACCTAGCCTAGAATACTTGTATTTTGGATAAATCTTCTTTGATAATTTAGGTCTAGATTTATGTACCATTAATATTCAAGCATGTTTCACACAAAAAAAAAAAAAGAAAAAGAAAAAACTTAGCAACATTCAATATTTAAAAATTGTTGAACCAAAACAAAACCCAGATTACAAAGGGTCATTCTAAGAGATAAATGAGATTAAGAGATCCATTAACTTAGAGTCAAACCAAGAATGCATCATGTTAATCCTCAATTTAAAGGAGTTGATGAGAAGGAAATAATCCTCAATTTGGTAGAAGAATATTAACGATGGGTATCTGCCCTTTTCCTATTCCATGTTTGCAATTTGCAGTCAAACTCAGACCAATACGTTGAATTAAAATTACTTTAACTGATTGTTGTCTATCTCCAGTTAAAGATGCCCCCGATTAGCCGCAATACAATTTTTACCGTTGGCAAAATCTAAACGGCCACATTTAAAAGGAGGGACGTCCCCCAGAGGGACTCAAGTGTCTGTGTGTATATATATATATATATTGGCAGATGTATCATGTACTGGACAGGTGTTGTCAGGGGGCGCCATGCGGTGAGGCAATGAATGAGATGACGTTGATAAATTCGACTCATTATTCATCGTACGTCGGCATGGCGATTAATAATTGTTTTGTCTTTTGTTCCTGTGGCCAGTGCCCTGGCTGACACACTTGTCATGCAGATGTTGCCGCCGCAAAGTTTCGAACTTTTCTGCTTTACCGCATGTTTTAGTTGACCGGTTATTACATCTACACCTTTGACCCTACACCCAATTCCTTTTTTTTTTTTTTTTTTTAAAGCTAATCCAACCTAATGTTTATACTAGTTGAGTCTCCAGTTTTTAAACTATGAAGTGAATTTTGAACTACCTAAAATCTTCAATTTGAGAATTTACTATCTGCTAGATTCAAAATTCTAATTTTGGCATTTGTTTTATTGTTTCATGGGTTTCAAACATGAGTAGATATTTGAGCCAAAAAGTTAAAAGCCCATTTTAAATCATAATTTAATAATTTGAACTCAAAATTTTCTTTAAATTCAACAATACCTCCTCTTTATTTTTAAGATTTTGAACTCAATTTTTAAACCTTACTTCTAATCTTCCTATATTAAACTAAAAAATTTCAAACCATAAGCCAGACAGACCAATTTCATACAATTGCTCTCAAGTACATGAAGATTGTTGCATCAGAGTCTTCGGTTAATTTGTTGAAAGACTGAACATTAGATTCTGAAATCTAAGGCACATGTGCTCGAAGTGAAAGGGAATTTAAGTTGCGTAAATAATGAACCAGAGTCTAATAGTTTTAAAAATAAGTTTTAATAATAAGAGGAGATTAAACTTTCTTCAATGAGATCGTAAGAAACAAAAGCTATAAGATGATCAGCTTGATACAATGTAAATTACAAAAACGAAATTAAGAGGAAAAGACTACTCTACCTTAAATGATGAAGAAAATAAATAAATAATAATAATAATAGTAATAGTAATAATAATAGTAGCAATAATAATAATAATAAAACGAATCTAATTGGACATCCGAGACATTTGAAGTGTGCAACAAATATACACCCTGTAACGCTAGTAATATATAAAAACATCAAATTGAACAAGAGAGTATTGAAAGGGGTTTGTGGGGGTGTAGATGGATCCCTCGTTATATGTGGCCGGGTTGGTTCTTTCGAAGAAGCAACATATACAAAATTTTCTTTTTGCAACTTTTGCGACAATTTTCAAAAAACACATACAAATATATAGAACTACAAGAAAAATATTATATATCTTATAAGAAAACGGGTAACACAAAGACAATTAATCTAGGATTATATTTTTGTGTAAATTGCAAGATTGTTGAAATGCAAATCAGCTAGCTAGCGTGCACGGTTTAATATTTGTTTAACCATTTGTTATATCTGGTTATTTTCCATTCTATATACCGTGATTTATGTATCGATTTTATAGATTTTGAATTATATAAGTATTATTTGCTTTTACTCTTTATATTCCCTTTTCATTTCACGAATTCTCAAATTCTCCTGCAGTTTTTTTTTTTTTTAAACTCAATGCCACTTGATGTTATATGCTTTCATGATAATATAGTTGCTGTTTGTATCTTATTCAGGATGCTCGGAAGGTATATTTTTAACGACTACACTTTTATGCTTTGCTTTTTGAATATAATATAATTTTATAAGACTACGTTTATATTATATGACATGATTTTTTTGAAATGGTTTCAACAGTCATTATAAAATTATATGATTTCATATAAAGGTTTGTATGTTGGTGATTTGCTTTTTATAAATAATGACTACAAACGAGTTTTGACTAGAAAAGTGCAGTCATTAATACTATTTTTACATATAATAATAATGACTGCGATTATTTGATACACTTTTATATATAATTTTATAATTACTAATAAATTTATAATTAGAAAAGCGTAGTCATTGTATAATTATTATAATGATTTAATCATTAAAATATATATTATACTATATCCAGAAAAAATATATATATTACATTGACGAATTAGAGCATATAAATGCAATTATTAAAATATATATTCGTGAATGTTTAATTCGATTTTCCAGTATATATTTCATCAAAACTTTGTCATTAAAATTACTAATAATACTCATTAACCTTTCATTTGTAGATTTTTCTCCTTTTTTTTTTCCGGATTTTGTTCTTTTTATATTTAGAATCAAAATGTAAATATTGGATCATTAATAACATGGTCTTTGAAGATTATTATCTTCACAACTTAACGAATTACTTAAGTTTGGCCAATATTGAATTTAGTTGCATAAAAGGATATTTAATTTTTTGACTATTTATATTTGACCATCTATGTTTTTTTATAAAAATGTGGGTTAAGCAGGATTTTCCCTTTTTGACATAAATCTAGATAGCCCAAATTGACACCTCTAAGCTTATTCTAGTTATTGTTGGTTTTTTTACATTTTTTGATTTGTTTTATTGTTTTGGTAAGTATTGTGACTTGTCTATAATTTTCATTTTTTTCTTTTTCTTATTAATAAATTTGAGAATGATTTACTCCTCACTATTTATTTAAAAGATACGTACTAAAAATTCCTTATTGTGTGTGTGTGTTACTGTTGCTCATTTTCTTTACTCGTTAAAAAAAAAAAAAAAAAGAGTTTGTCTTCTCTTTTATTAAAAAAAAAAGTTTTGGAAATATATGAACATGTTATATGCGTAACACTGTTTAATCTTGTGGCACAGAAGTGTTAAGTGAGGTTGTGAATTCGACCCCATCAAATATATAGAATATGAAAATATTACATACAACACATAAAAAAATTTCAAATATTACTCGAATTTAAAATAACTGCACCTAAGATTATGATAAGCTTAATTAGGTAATATCCCATTCGACGTCCTATATCCCATAAGACTCATACTCTAAACCTACACCATATGTGTCGCCTGAACATCACCACATGCTTCATGTTCCATAGTTCTAGTACCAGCAAACGTAAAAGAAAGTCCGCTGTTATAATTCCTTAGAAACCAAGAATCTTCACGACAAAGTGCCGAATGGAACGTATAGTTACAAAATAAATTGTAACCAACACCAATGCCTTGATCATCTTGATCTGCACGAATTCCACGAGCACTAGAAAAGGGAGACACAGCAAAAACTTCCTGTCCCAAAAAGCACAACCTGGCTACCATCCAAAAACCATTACTAAAAAGGGGCTGAAACACGTTGTTAATCAAATAGTTAATGGCTGGTACAATCATAGAAGATGTGACGGTCACGACTAGCTCGTTTATTTGTCGGTGCCAACAACATGGCACCTCGAAAAATAACAACACAAACATGTTAGTCACGAATGATTGACAGAGATACGATGACGGAAATCAGTAAAATGTGTTAGCAGGTGAGTCCGGTAGGCTCGAAGATAATAGTATTAGTACTAGTACTTGTCGATTTTATAGTTGTAGCTACGTTCACAAAAGCAATGATATAGATAAGTATGCCAACGATGAAGAAAGAAACAACTAAGCTGTGCTCTTTGAATAGAGTTGTGGCTGAGCCTTGGTACTTGAATCCAACAAGAGTGAGCAATAACGGTAAGGTAGCGCCAAAAGCTGTGTGCAGGAGCTCAATGGAGGAATTACCAAATAGTGGATCTGATTGCTACGGCAGATCCCTAATTATTTGCCCAATCCAGGCACGTGAGCATAGCAAACAAAACAAAACTATAGGAAGAAACAACCATAGAAAAGACAGCCGAAAATAAATATTGGTTTCATTTAAACAATAAAGGATAACAATAAAACCTTTCTATAGAACAGTCGTCTATAAATTTCACAACCAAAAGAATAAAGCATAGGAAAAAGGATAATTAATTAGTATATTCGTTTATAAAATGTAAATAGTTGGAATATAGATAAAAGTAGTGAGTTGGACTAATTAAATACTAGGTACTATTTATTACCTTTCTATGGAATCAGCCATTTGTCTCGTTATTGAAGACTTTAATCTGCCAAAATCTGCCGAATCAGCTAGCTAGCTAGGGCTTTTTGGCTCTAATATTTAAGAAAGGCTTCGAGTTTTAGCTATACTATAAATAAATTAATTTACAACGCATGAGGAAAGAGGGATATTGCTACGTACTCGTATATATATATATATGTATACGAGAAAATTACATGTTATCCTAATAGTTTTTATTCATGTCACACTATTATTTATATTATGTATTTGAGTTACATCATGTTAAAATATTTGTAGCATTTATCAAAATTATAAATAGTTTTCAAACTAGGCATATATGAAGATTCCCGTATATGTGTGTGTATATATATATTACTGTTGGCAGTGGAGATAGATTTTATTTAATGTAGACGGCCTTATTTTATATATGCAACCAAAGGATGTGCGGAGCTTTTGATGTTCCGTGCATTTAGGTAATAGTGCATAGCCAAACAAGTACTATATATATACACACACCTATACATGTGTGATGTGTGTGTGAATATTATATATATAAATCTTCTAGAAGAAAAGGGAAAAAGAAGATACGAAATTAATCCCTTTGGGATCCTTTAGCTAGGAGTATAATATTCGCCTTTTATATCGACTCTCATAGTACATATAACTATAATCAACCAAATACTAAACATATCCATATCAAAAAACAAAGTTCAGTACCAAAAACGAGGGCTCACCCCAGCTTAAAAAAGATTAGTATATACTAAACGACATATCCATATATATACACACACACACACACACACGTAAGAATTGTCATCCTAAGAGCTCACCTCTGCTTAAAGATTTGTTATCTTATTGTTGTTTACCTTAAACTTTTGCATCCAAAAAAAAGATACATTTTATGACTCATTGGTGGTCATACGTGGCACCTCATTTATTTTCTTGTAACATTAAACTCCTATAAAAATAACCTAAATCGGATCGCTTATATATATGCTGGAATATATTGTTTACTTTTCTTGTCTGTTTTTTTTTTTCCGAACTATATCCTTAATTTTCATTTCCTCTAAAAGCAATTTTGGTTACTATTTATCATATCTCACTTTTTTATAGGTGAAATCTGATATTAATATTATTACTAAGAGAGATCATTACGAATACACCGACTAATAAGGCTAGAACAACAATCCCGCCAATACTGACACAATAAAGCATAGCGAGCTAACATGTAGGCTACCTCATTCCCGACACGGGAAGCGTAATGAGCTTCTAAGATAATAGTATTAATTTCCTCAATAATTCTAGGTTCCACAGCACGTGAACCTGGCTTTTGAATTGCATGCACAGCAATAAGAACGTCAGATTCAACCACCCAGCTAGAAAGACCCCACTCCTTCGCCAGCTTCGCTTCTTCACAGATCGCTAAACTCTCAGCAACATGAGGTTCAAACCGCCATCGCATCTGGATTACTGCCTGCAAGAACAACACCATCGTGATCTCTAGTAACAACTCCAATTCCTATCAGTTCTAGATGCTTGACTATAGTCGCATCGGCATTAACTTTGATTACACATTCCACTGGGGCTTTCCACTTGCTTCTGGGCCTGGGAGTGGGCGGTCTTGCTTCAGAATTTATCTTCCTTGCAATCACCATAGCATCTTCCAGCGTGCTCCAACACGTCTCTGGAGGTAAGTGTTCGGCCTCCAAAGGAGAAAGCATTTATATTATGCCAAATACTTCAACACAGTATGCAAAATAGCTCCTTAGCCTCTGCGTTCTCCTTCTGAAAAAACCTTGAGCATAATGAAAAGAAAAGGCCACATTGAACTGGCTAAGACTCTCCCATAAAGAAATACTCTGGCGATCTGGCAATCCCAAAGGGCATGCATAACATCTTCCTGACTCTCAGAGCAACAAGGGCAGATAAACGGCACATGAACTCTCCTAGAGACAAGGTTCGTTTTGACAGCCAAAGCGTCGTGCGCAGCCCTCCAAATATGGATTTTGATTTTTCTTGGGACACGACAATCCCATAAACTCCTCCACCACTTTATAGCACTGCTTAGTGTGGAAGGGCCCTCCAACATCCTCTCGCTCATCTCCACTTTATAACCCAATCGTACAGAATAGAAGCCTCTTCGATCAAAATGCATGAAAGAAAGTCCTCACAACACCGTGAGCAGAGAGGTAAGCCAGAACTATGTATTTGTCAATAGGCCAGAGAAATCCAAGGCAGTGCTCGACCAATTACCATTTTCAGTTAAATTCGCCACCCTTAAATCTCGATCTTCCGGTCTTGGTTGAGTGATAGTCCTAAAAGAGTAGGACCTAGGTAGCCATGGATCCATGTAAATCTTAACATTTCTCCCGTATCCAATATTCCATCTAATTCCTATATCAAGGAGCTTATTACCCCAAATGATGTTTGCCATACATAGGAGTAGTTGTAACCACAAGAAGCAAGTTGGAAGTCGGGATTAGGGAAATAGTTGGCTTTAAGCACTCGAGCCATTAAGGAATTTGGATTTTCTAGAATCCTCCATCCTTGTTGAGCAACAAGAGCCCGATTAAAAGCTAAAAGATTGTAAAAACTCATACCACCTTCTCCCTTTGCTCGACACAAGAGTTCCCAACATAACCAATGGATTTTTCTATCATCTCTTCCACCTCCCCTCCAAAATTTAGCGACAAGGGATTGCAGTTCATCGGCCTGGAACAAACGCACTTTGCTCATCTGAAATAATCCGTGATCATCCGTGACATATCTCACTTGTTTTGTTTACTTTTCTTTTCTTTTCTTTTTTTTTTTTACTATATCCTTAATTTTTTTAATTTTCTTTTTCTCCAAAAGCAATTTTAGTTACTATTTATCATATCTCTCTCTCTCACACACACACACACACATATATATATATTCGTATTAAGATAATAACTTTGACGACGTATGTTTTTCTCGTGAAGCACGTACGTTCCTTCCCTTCATGATAAAATCTCATCTCTTTCGAAAATCCCATAATTCATGTTTGTAGTTATGTATGTTTAGTATGGTGGTTAGCACCATTAGTTAAAATTATAAATATTGTCACTACAATAAAAACTACATTTAACGACATATTATTTACAATATGTAGTTCTTGGATGTCGTTGAAAAGTATATACAACGACATCTCCAACAAAGATATCATTAACGACATTTGAAAAAATAATTAACGACATCTATATAGATGTCGTATTAAAAGTCTTATTTTAACGACAATAGTTTAGTGTCGTAAATCATTTAACGACAAGTAGGAGATGTCGTCAAAGCCTTGGAAATTCTACGACACCCCTTATAGACGACATTGTTCAAGATGTCGTCTATAAGGGATGTCGTGGAATCTCCAAAGCTTTGATGACATCTCCGACTTGTCATTAAATGATTTAACGCTACTAAACTATTGTCGTTAAAATGATATCTTTAATACGACAACTATGTAGATGTCGTTAATTATTGTTTCAAATGTTATTAACGACATTTTCGTTAGAGATGTCATTGTATGTACTTTTCAACGATATTTAAAAACTACATGTCGTAAATAATATGTCGTTAAATGTAGTTTTTCTTGTAGTGTGTAGCATGTGAGAGCTTTACACTGTAACAACTTTTTTGTTTTTATTGTAGCATATGAAAGCTTTCCATTGTTCCTAACTAAAAAGTTAATTAGAATTAACTAATGTCAAACATGTTGTGTTTTGGAAGTGATGAAACATCCAAAGTTCCAAACAGGGGACCTAGAATTTCTCAGATATTGTACTGATATTTCTTATGAATTAAAATATAGAAAATATGTTGACCAAACACGGTCGATGAAAGGAATTAAGTCAACAACAAGGAGGATGAATTGTACAAGAAAAACTAGATGAGGGATCATCTTACCTTACCTCGATAACCCTTTCACAATTACAAGACTTGTCCAATTCCGTACACTGATAATATTACAAGGTATTTTTTTGTGGCTATAATACGAAACAAAAAAGAAAGAAAGAAAGAAAGAAAGAAACCTGTTCATTAAACTAGTACACAAGCCATGTGATGGTTAGGTTATTGGTTTGTTTGGTAAAAATGGTTAGAACTACTTTTCATGATAAATTAGAACTGTTTTTGCTATAGTTTTTTTTTTTACAAAATTTAAACCAAAATATGGTTCTAACTGATCTCTTAAACAGCATGATCTTTTGGTTATACCAACAAAAAGATATATAATGAAGAGCAGAAAATCAACGGGAGGCAAAACCATTATCTTAGAATACTTCTCTAATAAATTTAAGCAAGGGAGGAATTAGCTCGAGTGAACTAATGCGGAGGAATAAACGTGTATATATATTATATAATCAAATGAATTGCTTGCTACGTGCAAACTGATCACTTTTGGATGTATACCAATGACGCTAAGCATTATACACTAATAAAAAATGGTCTTATAATACGAGGCTCATAAAAAAGAGACCCATATTTTATCAGTTGTGCTGCTTTAGATCTGCATTGTTGGTGTGACTTGCATTTTTCAGTTAAATGTGACAGCCGTCCCCTTCCTCTTTTTATGTAATTATATATAAATATGTACATATATATTTTAAAAATAATAGAGAGATAGAAATTAAGAAACTTACACATTGCAACTAGTTTGGTATCCACTAACTCCACCAAACCTCCAATCTATTGTATTAAATGAAAAAATAAAAGTAATGAAGTTTATAATTTAACCAAAATGGCAATCCTAACAAAATATAAAACAAAAGAACCTTACAGTGAAGGCAAATAAAAACAACAGGAGATATATATCGAAATCATATACGCTTTCAAATTAACACGAAGACTGTCGGCATCTTTCTTTTCAGAATTAATGGTCGTGCCTTTACGAAGCTTATTGAATTCCGCTAATTTTTCCTAAGACCCTGAAATCACTAACTCCATTTCTTTTTGAGCAAGTGTATAACTATATATCAATTATTTCTCTTGATAGCATATTCTTGTAGTACGTAGCCTCTTCAATATCTCTAGCTCTAGTTGTATTATTGCTTTATTACTTACTATTGCGTTGTTTTCTTGATTTAATGGGTGTGAAAGCGCCTTCTACTTATTCATACTGGTCCACTGATGGCTTCCTCCGTAGCTTGATTAGCTGCTTAATCATTACTAACAAAACGTAGCATGACTGAAATATTACCTTATTGAACTTTCTCCGTAGTGTCTTCTTTCTGACTTAAATCTTAAGAAGCCCTAGATTCTCTGGGTTTATGTATATGGTTAGACATATATTGTGCGTATAATGATAGTGCACTTTTGCACCCGCGTTATGAAAGTTAGAGTAAAAAGGGGAAGATTCATTTACATGAACTTACAAAACTAAGATATAATAAAATAATAGTTTCAAAGAAATCTTTTAAATATAAATATTAGAAAAAGTTTCACCTAACGTATGATAAATAATAAAGAACATAGAGTAAGGAGGAGAAAAGAAATGTCTATAACAATATGCGTTCTTCAACAAAAATCCAAAAAGCTAGCTTTGTTTGAAGCTTTATTGATTTAAAAAAGCATCGCACTTATTGGCCCTTCCATTCCCCCGTATCGTCGTCATCGGCCATCACCCAGCTCGTCGTCCCACCTTCACACCCCTTGCCCCGTTGATGTCTCTTGTCCCCACTCCATTGTTGTCACCCGTCGCCTACTTCTTCGCCATCGCGAGGGAGGGGGAGGGAGAGCGGCCACATTTAGGTGATTGGGGGCAACGCAGAGGGAAAGGGAGAAGGGAGTAGGAGGAAAAGAGAGAGGGGAATACTAGGTGTGATATTATTTTTTTCGAAAATTAAAAGGCCACCTAACATTAGACAATGGTTTCCTAAAACCGTGTTAAAAATGAAATATTAGAAGACAGTTTTTAGAAACTATCGTCTAAAGTATGGTATAGATTTTTGAAAGACGAATGTCTCTGTCCCGCATTTTTTGGTACATAGTAATAACAACAATTTAGTCTTTTAGGCTTCGTTTAAGTTACATTTTCTAGTAGTGCTTCTTGTCTTATATTTAAATAAGCCTTATTCGTCATTAGGATTCAGATCATCATTCTGTTGTGAACAATAAGCTTTCTGAGAGAATTCTTTCTTTGAATGATTGCTTTCCATACTGTGAGGATTTTCTTACTTGGGAAAATTTTTGTAAGGGCTGTGAGATTTGTGTGGAAAACTTCTCTGAGAAAATCTTGTATTCTTGATTCATTGGAATCAAGTCTCTGGTATAGGTCGTGACAGTAGATGTAGGACTGCTAAGTCCGAACCACTATAATTATTTTAGGATTAGAGTTTTTGAATGTGTGATTTCTTGGCTCTTCAGGAATTTCTACAGATTTTATTTGTTAGGTTTAACAGAAATCTTGATCGGCAACAGGTCATAGATTTTAGTCCTTGTGGGTGGTGGGCCCTCTAGGATCAAATTAATCTAATCTGGCCGACATCCTTTAGACTTATGTTGTCAATCACATTAATTTGCCACAAACATGCATTTGGTTAAAAACCACGAACATATACAAAAAGGATAGGGCTTCCAATAATTTATAAAAAAAAAAAAAAAAGCTAAAGCAAGAGTATTTCAGTACACCTATTCCTATGTATTCGCCTTTATAATTAAAACTAAAGGTGTGAATATTCAAAAAAAATCTTCTATTTGATACAAAAATAAAAAAAGAAACATACGTGCAGGAGCAGTTTGTGATCCTATGTTAAAAATTAAATAAATATATAAATAGAGAGGAGTAAATCCTCCACTCGAAGTTTGTGGTCCTACATATAGTGGAAGAATATGGTCAATTAAATTAAGCAGATATATATATTTATAGAACAAAACATCCATAATTTATATTTTAACAAGAAAAGAAGTTTAGTACACAAATGGGGATTAGGCAGAAATATATAAATACAATAGCAAGCTCGATTGGGACTGTTAATAGTAATATATAGAAATAATATAGTGATTTAGTTAATTAATTGATAATAATTACACTTGTGGACGCTCATCTAAGACAATGCCATCAATATTGAACTTTTTCCTTATATTCGTAAGAAGTCGGGAAACTGACTTGCGAATCCATTGGAAAGGCCAATATATTATAAATTGTCGCAACACCAGGGGGGACAAAATGATCCATGAGAAGAAAACGAATCGTCCCCAAAGCGTTGGAAGAAATATGGAGAATAATGAGATGGAAGAAAGGGATCCGGAGATGAGAGCCACTACACAGGAGAATAAAGCATAAACTGTGCGTCGGCGGCGGCATTTTATGTTGGCGGCGAAGGCGAAGCAGTAGACGAGCGTGGCCAACAAAAAGGTCCACATATTCACACGGTGTGTTTGGAAAGGAGATGACTTTGAAGCTTGGCATTCCACTTGAATCACTCCAATCAAGAGTGGATTTAGAAATGCAAACACCGCATGCCATGGAATTGATGAAATGAACCCTTTTGCCCTACGCATTTTGTATATCCAAAATCGTTACACATTTATCTCTTGATAGGTTATCTATAAAGACAACTTTTATTTTTTTTTTTTTTTAATGAATGACAAGGAAAGAGAAGACAGAGAGAGTTGGAACATTTGGATTAGGTGGCACTTCTAATAACCCCATTTCATATCCAAATTCACACCCAATATTTTTAATAAAAGAAAAAAAAAACATAAAAAGTTTGAATCGCCGGTATGGTTTGAACTGGAAACATTATTATAATAATTTAAATTTTATGAGAAAATAATATGATAAAACTGATTTGAACTAAAATAAGTTTAACCAAATTGGTATTTCCAAAGGACCATAAGTCAATATTGAAAAAGAAAAAATAACAAGTACCCATATATTGACAAGCTAGAAAAACTGACAACTTTTTATACTAAGCTGAGAAAGGGATTCCATCTATTAATATGCCATGCAACATGAAATTTGTAAAATATATAGGTAGGTACATGTTTTATTTAATACAGATATTGAATGCATTAAAGTAATTAGTACTTGCGGTTTTTTTTGTAATTAATTAAATTATTAGTGCATTGTACTTCTCTCTTTTCATTTTTTCTAGATTTAGAACTTCCCCACCCTAAAAGGAATAATGCTGGATTAAACGGATAATGGTCCAAAGATTAATACCATTACCACAATACCATGAGTCCCCTAGAAAAGATAAAATAAAAGAGATCAGATGCTCGTGACCAATTTTCTGATCCCAAATAGGACAATGATCTTAATTTTTCTCACTTTTGACGTTAGTTTCTAACTTTTTTATGGTTCAAAAACAGTAACACATTACATATTGTGTCATTTATAAACGTATAGAGGTACAAATAACTTGTAGAGAAATTATCCCAAGGAGACTTTCTCAGCTTCAAAATCAAATCTTTATAAGACAGAGGGTGGTGGGTTTAAAATTATACGAGTAAATATTATATATTATATTTGTATCTGTATATTGTGCGTGCGTGCAGAATTTAGGATGGCGAAAGCCCAAAAGGAACAAAAAGGAGAAGGGTCGCGTGGTACCTGCGAAAAAACGGAAGATCGACAGAAGAACAGGAATAAAAACAGACTTCTTACATGATCTCAAACCCATAAAAGGTCATATGGTGCTAGAGCAAGCGTGTACACACGCACACATATATATATTTATATTTATATTCATATATATGCATACACTACAAGAAAAACTACATTTAACGATATATTATTTACGATATGTAGTTTTTAAATGTCGTTGAAAAGCACATATAACGACATTGCCAACAAAGGTATCATTCACGACATTTGAGACAATAATTAACAACATCTATATAGATGTTGTATTAAAGATCTTCTTTTAATGACAATAGTTTAATGACGTTAAATTATTTAACGACAAATAAAAGATGTCTTCAAAGTCTTGGAGATTCTATAACACCCCTTATAGACAATCGTCTATAAGTGGTGTCGTGGAATCTCTAAAGCTTTGAGGACATCTTCTACTTGTCGTTAAATAATTTAACGACACTAAACTATTGTCGTTAAAAGTAAACCTTTAATACGGCATTTATATAGATGTCGTTAATTATTATTTCAAATATTATTAACGACATCTTTGTTGAAGATGTCGTTATATGTACTTTTCAACTACATTCAAAAATTACATGTTGTAAATAATATGTCATTAAATATAGTTTTTCTTATAGTGATATGCGTAACAACCTCATGGCCATAATGCCATAATGATAGGGCCCAATCAAGCAAGGATAAAAGGAGAGATTTTGTCGCAGTATATTGCACAAAGTTAAAGAACGTGAAAAAAACATATATGGATATGATAGGACATAAGTTGTTGGGAAACTAAAGAAAAAGCGAAAAAAAAAAACATACAACAAATTATATAATTAATTATTGAACGCCTCCAGCAGCCTTGTGCATTTCCGGATTCCCTATATACATTATTATATATTGGCATGTTTTGCCCGCATAAAAGTTTTCGGAACTAGGCAACCAAAAAGAAGAAAGTGAATGAATACCACGTAGTCAATAGTTTGATTCATTTCCATTTATAATTAATTATCTATTGGTGCAGCCAGTATGGCACAGAAAACTCTGTCAAATTATAATGTTACATCTCATGCATGTTCACTTCGTAATTCAAATGAAACCAATATTTCTAAACCAGACAGATTTTTTTTCAAACTATTGCTTCCATAAGACACATACCTAAGCTGAAATTATTAGTTTTGATTGGTTTTCACAATTTATCCTTTTGCTTTTAGAAAGTACATATAAACTTATCTTATAAATTTGAAAATCCCCATTCGATTTCATCTCTTGTGCTAAACTTTGTGAATGAGAATAACAAGGCAAAAAGAGGGAGACAATCTTAAGTAGTTGCTAAAAATTAAAAGATCATAAAAATCCCTAAAGAAAACGTAAAAGACAAAGAGGCTCGTTGTAGTTTTAGAAATTTTGTTCTCTTTTGAGGATTTTATGACTTTAATATGTTTAACGTATTTTTCAAAAACTATTTATAGGTATTTTTCTCTTTTGGCTCCATTTTATTCCTTTCAAGTTATATAATTTTTTCAAACTCAAAAAATATCATTATTGTTTCTAAAAATAAAATAGAATATATTCATGTAGATGCCTCATATGTGTGTACACTAATCCACCATTTTATTCACTAATAATATTTAATTAATTTTGAAGCGTTACATATTCTAAGTGTTGCGATTTCGACGCAAGAGTTATGTTGAACAAGTGATGATAATTATACTTATTTTAATATGTTGCGGTAGATCATAAATGTATGGTCGATCGACGAGGACAATAACAATATATAAATATATACTTATAAGGTTAATTATATAATTGTATCTTTTAGTTTTAACTATTTCTTAATTTATTTTTTTATTTTTAGAAACTATAAATATATCCTTGATATTTTAAAAACTTATTTCAATTTCATCTCTATAAATAAAAAAAATAAGCAAAACAATATGACGACCCTTAAATGGTTATGATGTATCTTTTATATATTAAAAACATAAAAAATTTAAGTTTTATTGACTTGTTATATATAAATTTGGTTTAGTCAAGGGTGTTTATATAAAAAAAAAAAAAATTCTCAAGAAAAAACATATATTTCATAAACAAATTAGGTTTAGTCAAAGGTTATTTATCTTATTTCTATGTTTTTTAAGTCAAAAAGAGTCTACAAGTGATTAAATTGAAATAAGTTTTTCAAATTCAAAAAATATCTTCGTAGTTTTTAAAAATAAAAGGACAAATTAAGAAATAATGAAAACTAGACTGAATAGTTACGCAATTAACCCTATTTTTGTATTTATGATCTTTCTTTTCTTAAGAGAGTTAATTCAAGTATGCTTGGTCATTAGATATGAAGAAGAAAACAAGAAGTATATATATGATAATTATTAATCAGATCATGATGGAGGCCCTTGATATTTACCTGTATTTCTTTGATCTCATAGAACTCTTGCGTTCATATCTTAATACACTGCTACTGGTACGTCTGCTCCCAACTAGAAAACCAACTGAAATATTGTTGTTGCTGCTGCTGCTGAGGATGAGGCTGTGCTCGTTGGTCTCCATGGGGGCTTGTAATACCGTGTAGTTCTTGTCTACTGCGAGCTTAATTTATATCAATATTGGTCATCTGGTCATCATGATTTATCACTAATAAAAAAGGTGTTAATTAGACTCTGTACAGTACAATTTTTAAAGTTGGTTGCTTATGTATACCAATTTGAGATGAAATTAAAAAATTTTTTTACAGAAGTACTGCATTTGAAATTCAACTATGCAAAAATAGTATTCTCCTAAATTACCCAATAAAAAAAGGGGAGAGGTCTTAACATTCTGAGACTAAAAACCATATGGCTAAAAGTTTCAATCATAGAAAAAATTAAACTAAAGTTTGTGACTAAATGTATATTAGCCACAACAAAATATTGTGACTAAAGGTTTTGTTAAAAACTGTTATGACTAAAAATTCAGTTTTTTGTAGTGAGCTTAAAAAACCAAACATGGGGTAATAATAAGAAGCAAAGAAATTACATTAAATAACAATTTTAATTCAAAATGTAAGTAAATAGCATACTTTTAAAAACATTTAAATACACAAAATTTTTAGAATCATGTGTTTTTTTTTAAACACTTTGTGTTTCTTTATATATCATTTTATACAAAAAATAAATTTCACTTTAATTTAAGTAGATTATTTACTAAAAACTGTTATATTTTGATCTATTCATTTTTATTCCTAATTAACGATGGCCTACTACTTCTCTCCTTCCCACTAAAAATTGCATAATTGGCTTCACAACTTCCCGCTTCCCATAGCCATTGGACCAAAAGGTAGCTCTTACTTTTTAGAGATGTCAATCGTGTTGTGTTATGCCGGCTTGGCCCGTAATCGGTTAGGGCAAGCATGCTTTGTGCTTTATCCGGCCTAGTCCATCAAAGCTTTGTGTCCCGCTCATGCTAGCAAAAGATTAAAAAATATAGGCCCGACCCGACCCATAAGTGCAACACATATTGTGCTCGTGTCGTGTCATACTCGTGTTTGTTATCATGCCAGGTGCAATAGACCGTTGAATCAGCCCACTAATTTTAAATTGTTTTTCAATACTTGTTAAGTAATAATATTATTCAAAGAAACAAACAAAAAATAAACTTTATTTTTTATTACCAAATTGAAAGAAAAAATCTTCATACCACTTTAAATCCAATTCTCAAGTCCCTCACTCAACATTTTACTGAAAATAAAAAAGAATACAAAAAGAAAGTACAATATTTTAGCTTGTTGAGCTAAAATATAGAGTTGTCAAAAGTAATTGAGGTAAGCAATAGTTGGTTTCTATATCATGTTATACATATTGTGTTGACTATTAAGATGATAAAAAAAACACTAATGTAAATCAATTGATATTTTTTAAGGTGAAATCAATTAACTATATTTATGGAAATTGTAAAATTTTTAATAATTGAGAAATTTGTAATATCATCACTAAATCTATATAAATAAAAATAAAAATAATATATTCGTTAATGGGTCGTGTCATGCTCAAAAATAATAAAAATTTTCTAATTTTCATATTCAATGGGTCGCGCCATAGTATATCATACTTATGCTTTTTGTCGTATCATGTTATGTCCTATCTACGTGCCTAAATCATAAGCCCGACACGCCCATCATCTCATGTCATGCTTAACTCTATCCAATCTAATTTTGTGCCATGTAGTGCCTGGTACAACATTTTCATGCCCTGCTATTGTGCCAGTTGGGTGGCTCGACCCAATTGAGATCTCTTTTGCTTCTTAAGCTTTACGTATTTCTCATTATTTTAATAAAAAAAGTCGAAAGTTTAAAGGGATCACTTGAACTCATCACTTACTATCTTTAAGCGCAATATATCACCATTGAATTATACCCACATAGTGCTCTATAACCTAGGAGAAAATCTGTAAAACAATTCTTAGTTCGAGGAAAAATGCCTACAGCCTAATGAAGCATATATATATATATATATATATATATATATATATATATATGAGTCGGGATAATAAGTATGCATAATATACTCTACGTAATAGTTTTTTTTTTTTTTTTTTTGGAACTAATTAACTCTACGTCATAGTTTTAAGTCCAAATAAGTAATAAGCCGCATACTGTCTCATGATCAGCAGCATACAATTTAGCTTTAGAATCTAATTAATGTGTAACAAACAATCTTCTATATAACATTTTCGCTAATGTGGAGCTTTTTTTTTTTTTTTTTTTTTTTGGGGGGGGGGGAAGGGACGACAAATGGATGGCTATAACCTCTCTTTTTGAACTTTTTTTTTCTATCTTAATTTTGTATACAAAATTTATATATTCCCTTCTAAAATTTTATTTCCTCTCATTAGAATTTCACGTCTCTTTATTTATCCTATTCATTAGTTGAATGATGCTCAATGTCCTCGACTAATTTTTCTATCTCCATCCTTGAAACAAATTATAAAGCATTTAAAACTTTGCTTATATCAAATGCGAGCATAATTTATATCATTAGTTTATAAGATACATAAGGTCAATGTGCAAAATCCTCTAGAAACATATAGATACAATATTAGTGCCTCATATCCCCATACTAGACTCCTAGTGGAGAAGTCTTTCCAATTCCAAATTACTCCTATTTGTGACGAAGTTTCTTCGAAATTGGACGACTAAAGACTGGAACTACAATTGGCTTCTCTTTTGATTACCGGTAGGGAAGAAAAGATGAAAACGATATGTACTGACTCAATTAGTGCTCAAAACGAGAAAATAAAAAGTAAGAATTGATAGTTGCTTGTGTACATTGCTCTATTATTTATCTTTATAGTTTTCTTCTTCCATTTGTTTATCTCTATGAAGCTAAACACAGAGTTTCCAACGCTTTTTTACCGCGTTTTCACGGATTATATATTTGACCCGCAAACTTTTGCTTCTACAAAATGCTAATTAAATGTTTTACCAAATTTCTTCATTATATGATGGGAAGCGCATTGTTAAGGTTTTAATTTCCACAACTTTCTTTTTATGCTCCCACTACTGCTTAATTAAGGATAAAAAAATTGTTGGTATTTCTACTTTGGGCCCTCAAATATTACGCTAAGATTTTAAAGTTGAAGAATATGCTCTTCATCATCATTAATTCCAAAAAGGAATTAACTTTTCCTCATTTCCTTTTACCATTCATTGCTTTAAGATATCGTTGGGGTAATCAGTTTTTACTTAGATTTTGTTTTCTTTTTTTCCACGGTATCTTTTTTCTCTTAAGGAAATGGGATATCAACTATGTGATATTATATTGTAGTCTTTTGTTGTTGGCCGTCTTTCTCTTCCCATTTTTGCCAGGAAAGAAGTGATCTCTCTGCCATGATAGATAATATAGTATTATTGCTAAAGGTTAAAAGGTCAAAATTAGACAAGAACGTCAAGTTAAGATTTAAGAAAATTAATCAAAGCGAAAATTATCACTACTTTAATCATTCCAAGAATCTCCGCCAACATAGAATCTAGCTTCATTTCGAGGAGACTTATTATACCTAAGTGTAACACACTCGAATGAATTATGAACAAAAACCGATTAAACATTAATTTCGAATAAAAATATAAATTTTTGTAAAGAAAAATACTACAATAAAAAGGTTTAAGTTGCAGTTGGAATTCTCAAAATTATAAACTGGTATAGCAGAAGCGTAAGAAAAAATAGGATAAAGAAATAAATTTTTAGAATCCATTGATTTAATAAAAATGTTGAATAATCCGTTAATTCTCTATGAATACCAGAAGATTCTATTAATTCAATCTAAATACCGAAAGATAGATATTCTATAAACCTGTTGATTTGCTCAGAATAATAAGAGAATAAGCATTAATCACTCATTAATTCTACCGAAAAAACTAGAAAAATAAGAAGAATAAATGCTCTAATTTCATTAATAAATTTTCCTCCCTCATTACATATGATAGAAATAGTGTATTTATAGCCTAAATTATCCCAAACAGTAATAAAAAAAAACTACAAATAAAAATATGAAAAATAAATAACTCCAAAAATTAGAAAATTAAAAGAAAACTAACCTATTTAAAATTTAAAAAACTAAACATTCACGTTAATAACGAATGTATATACGGGGAAGTGTACGTGCCTTTTGAATTGTAATCAAATTCAAGTTTGAAACCAAGAGATAAAACTCTGAATTTTAATCAAATTCGTTTGCTTCAGTTTAAAACAAAACTGTTACCCTGTTTCTTTTAAAAACAACGTCAAAGAAAAAGTTTGAATAAACCAAAAGAATAAAAAAAAAAATTTAAAAAAACATATCTTCTAGGTATGAAATAAACATTTATTTTTGCTTCAAGTAAATCTTCAAATCCTTATCCTTTTTTAACAGATATCTTCTCCAAGCTACCAAAATCTTCTAAACTATGATATATTTTTTTTTTTTTTATAATTACATGCCAATTATGCTAACAAAAAACCTAACAGTCTCACCTTGACATATTTGGCAAAACTAAAAAAAAAAAAAAACCAAAAAAGAAAAAACATTACTCCCTCTTTTGTTAAAAATGTTAAAATTAAGTTTCATTTTGGTCCCCACTGTGCATGATATCCTCATGTACTGTACCTGCAAACACACTCATACAGCCGAAAAACAAAAGAATATTCTTTTTTCTCCTTTTTTTGTCAGCCAAAGAGCATTAGTCCAACAAAACAATTCATAAAAAAGTATGGAGACAAAAAAAAAAAAAAAAAGATCCTTCAAACCAATGAAACAATGAATATGATGTCGATTCAAGTCATTGCTCCCCCTGAATTAGTTCATCTTTTCCAAACAAATTTTCAAATCAAGATTTCCTTGACAGACTTAAGAGCTAATTGACAAACAAAATTTCTAAGATCATAATGCACCTAGCTTCTTTATAATGATATAACAATGCTTGTGTGTGTGTGCACGTACACGCGCCCAGTGTGAACATGTGAATACAAAAAAAAAGATCTAAAATACAGAAACTAAACATGATGCACCTAAACACAAATGAAATTTTTTTTGTGAGAATTAGCATTTATTTTTCATCTTTTAAACATGGATTATCTTCAAATCATCAGAGTTTGAACATAAATCAAATTTAAAACTATCAAGAGCATAATCATATAGTCCAATTGTGTGTAAAAAATATACCATACCTGTATAGAGCTTCTTGAACCTTTACAACCTGTCATCTCAAAATTTTTGAAAAACTTGTCCTAACTATCTTGATCATTTGCACACTATGCGAATATATTTTCTACTTATTATAACATTATTATATTCAACTCTATTGCATTTAGGGGGATTTCATCTTATGGTAGACTATCCTCTACAAATTGATGATACATAAGCCCAGATTACTCATAGATAGCTTTTCCCCTTTTTCTTTTTCTTTTTTCTTTTTATACTTTATTTATAATATAGCATGTTATATTTGTATAAAAGAATTTGGGAAAACAATCGCAACATAATTCAAAAAAGCAAGACTATGGTTGCATCATTCTCAAATATCTATTTAGAATATGACAGTTTTAGTGCACGTAAGTCAATTACTTAACGCTCTATAATAATCAAGATCAGTTTATGCACAAAGATAGAGTCCTTTCAAATAATCTATATCCAACCAACTATTTTTCATGCTAAATTCTCTATTTTTTTATGTATAAAACAAATAAACATGAACCTAAAGATGTGCCTAATATATATGTATGCGTTAAATGCAAAGAAACTAATATGCAAGTCAAACAGTGCACATTCCTAATGTTTTCCTAAGTGACTTGAACGTAGGAGCATGAAATGCCTTAGAAAATATGTTTGCTAATTTTGTTTCACTCTTTAATCTTATGCAAAAATCTTTGAAAGCATTATATATCTCAGGTTTTTTTTTCACACACAAATCAGACTTTTTACTCTAAATTTTTCCACTTTTCTATTAAAGTTAATTTTGGATCTAGGGGACCTTTTTGGTTTGGGGGAAAACAATGAATTATTTATCATACCACTTTTCAATGATTTTAAGAATTTAAAGCATTTAAGCTGAATATGGCCTTTGATATTGTAAAAGTGACAAGTAGGAACAAACCTTTTCGACTCATCTGATGACGGAGGAGATGAATAAACATACTTCTTATCGGATGGTGGTGGCGGTGTAGACTTTGTTCTCTCCTTAACAAAAGTCGTTGTCGTGCTTCTGCCTCCACCTGTGTACCCAAGACCATGATGGTCTCCACTAGATTTACCCGTCATTAGAATGTGACCAAGCTTGGTTGTACCAATATTCATTATCTTCATGGTCTTTTTAAAGTATGCTCTAATCCCGACCTTGTTTCGAATAATTTCTCCCCCTTTTTGGGGGCTAGGAATTCATAATTTGTGGCTGTTTTCTTTAATTTATCCCTTTCGTTAGTAGGTTCAACCACTTGATCTTGTAGGATCTTGTTTAAATTTGCATAGTTTCACCCACTTGGTATGCATAATTCTATGGACATCTTGTATTCAATCATTAGTGATGTCATTATCTTCACTATTATTCTCAATTTCTATATCCAAATCTGGCTCTACAAATTTTTTATCACATTTTGTCATAGTTTATATTGTGATAGATTCCATGATAGATGCAATGGCTATGTTGAACGTCACATAATTGCTCACAACCTCATCATCCTCTTGACTCCCTTCAGATCCTTCATCACTCTAGGTGGAAGTCATAACCTTAGATTTCTTTTTGAGAGTATTGGCATATTGGGATTGAATATAGCCAAAACCTTTGCATTCACAACATTAAATCACTTTGCCCTTTTTAATGCCATCAAATTGCTTGAAGGAGCCTTTGTTTTTCTGGAAATTTTCAGCCTTTGATGAATTATTGAATTTTTTTCTTCTTGTTAATTTTCTTTAAAATTTTCTTGAAATTTTCTGTCAACGAAGCAAGAGATTTTGACAAATCCTTTTCATCATCATCAGATATCTCCCTCTTACAAGAATCATGCACTTTGGCTTGCAAGGCTATACTCTTCTCCTTCTTATTTTGCTTCAATTTGATCTCAAAAGTTTACAACAAGCCCATTAATTCTTCCAGTTTCATGAAATCTACATCCGTGGCTTCTTCAATTGCTACAACCTTGTAAGTAAATCTTTCAAGATGAGACCTTAAGGTTTTTTTTTACAAGTTCAAAAGCTTTATTACCAATATCACATAACTTCGCATTAAAATCAACAATGTGCTCATCACTATGCATTCCTAAAGTCTCAAACTCGGTAGCCAACAATTGTAATTTGAAAACCTTAACAGCAAAGATTCCCTCATGTGTGATTTGAAGAATATTCGATGCCTCTTTAGCAGATTCACTCGTAGAGATGAGCTTGAATTGATTTACATTTGTATCATTAAACAAGGCATTAAAGGCTTTTGAATTATAATTTGTTAGTTTTACCTCATCTTTAGACCATGACTCTTCGGGCTTGAGAATGGTTATGTCAACAGCAGTAGGATTATCCCAGCCCATCAGAATAAATTGTCATGTTTTTTCATCAATTGTCTTGATAATTGCTCTCGTACATGCCCTCTAGTATGAATAGTTTGAACCATCCAAAAATGGTGGTTTCATAATTGAGCTTCAATCTCTTAGTAAATCCTTACCTGCAACATAGATCTTGTCCCAAAATCTCACCAAAACAAGGATAATGAACTGCTCTGATACCAATTGATAGATCTATTTTAGCAAATTGTTGAATTTTTAATTAAAGTCCAATTAATTAAAATTATCAATGCATAAAATAAGCAAAAGAACACAGCAAATAGTTATTGAGGTTTGGTAAACCTACATCCTCGGAGCCACACCTAGATGTAGAACAATCCACTAAGAAAAACTACATCAAGCACCAATTGGACTTAATCAATATAAGACTTCCTCTTAGTAATTGACGCCTATGTTGCTGTACTCCCCATGGCCTTTCAATGAGCACTACTCGTCTTTAACTCTGCTTCACGAGACCCTTGTCTACCGCAGAATGCCTTCTCTCGAAGGCTGCAAATTATTCTCCTAAGAAGAAAGCACCTTCTTTTAAAGATACAGCAAAAAGGTCTCACACACCTATAAAAAAAATCTAGATTTAAAATTAAGAATCTTAAACCAAATAGGCTCTCTCTAAGCTGCTTTTTTGCAGCTTAGGCTTTTCACAAAACGATTAAAGCATTAAAAACCAAAACAAACTCAAAGCAATTTTTTCACTCCGTAAGGCACACACATTCACGTTGATAACCAATGTTTATATAGCGAAGTGCACGTGTCTTTTGAATTGTAATCAAATTCAAGTTTGAAACCAAGAGATAAAACTTTGAGTTTTAATCAAATTCATTTTGCTTCAGTTTAAAACAAAACTTTTATCATACTTTTTTTAAAAACAACGTCAAAGAAAAATTTTGAATAAACCAAAATATAATTTAAAAAAATTAAAAAGCATAGATATGAGATAAACTTTTACTTGTTCTTCAAGGAAATGTTCAAATCTTTATCTTTTTTTAACATATATCTTTTCCAAGCTTTCAAAATGTTCTAAACTTTGATATTTTTCAAATTTGTTTTTTCTTGATAATTATATACCAATTATGCCAACAGAAAACCTAACACGTTCTAAATATTTGTTCAAAATCACTATTTAAATTATATAGGTTCAAAACTATTAATTCAAACTATGAAGTCTAATTAAAACCATACAATTTCTAACCAAGTTATCCAATGAAAATGAAATAACTATTTCTCTGGTTATTTAGAACATCGAAACTAACATTCCAAATTCAATTAAATGGCCTTTTTCATAATCTGATGGAATTATCATTGCAAAGTAAGACGGGAGTAATATCTCATTTTATTTCATATAAAAAAATATATTTACACCCCAGATATATGGCTTTTTCAATATCTTGAAATGTTTAGCACTTCTCTCCTCTTTTTCTTTCTATGGAATTTTTATTTCTCGCCCTCTCTTGACGTGTTCATCCTCACCCTATACCCCTCTTTCATCTCTCCTTATACGGTCCTTTATGGCATTCTGTGTTATATTTTCTCTATCTCCTATCTTCTATCTTTTCCCCCCTCTTTCTTTAACTTTTGTCTTCTTTTTCTTTTACTATTATTCTATTTTATATGAAGTTAAATACTTTCTTCCCAAGTGGCTTTTCCAATACTAAAATGTTTAGCGCTTCTCTCCTCTTTTTCTTTCAATCAACTTTTTAGTTCTTACCGTCTATTAAACTATTCATCCTCACCCTATACCCTCCCTTATTTCTCCATATACTATCTTTTATGACGTGTGTTCTGCGTTATATTTTCTCTATCTTCTATATTCAATCTTTTGCCATCTTTTTCTTTAACATTTTCTTCTTTTTCATTTTCTTTTTTCTCATGCACTTGAACAACCTAGCCGCGGCATCCCACAACCTCACCCTGTCCTCTTTGGCTTCTCGAAAAGTTTCATCTCTATAACTACAACCTAGCCGCGGCATCCCACAACCTCACCCTGTCCTCTTTGGCTTCTCGAAAAGTTTCATCTCTATAACTACAACCTAGCCGCGGCGTCCCACAACCCTCACCTTGTCCTCTATGGCTTCTAGAAAAGTTTCATCTCTATAACTAACAAAAGAAGAAATAATAATAATAAAAAAAATACATGACTAGAGGTTGGAAAATGACATATCACTCGGTAGAAAATAATTTTACAAATCTGTGATGTATTTGTCTATAATTTTTAATCTTAATTTACTTAAAACATACAAGTTTAACTCGTGTTGAAAGATTAAGGCCCTCTACTTTTTATTAGCATCAAGACTTTCCATTACCAGTTTTAGAAATATGATTTTCTCATTGATAAATGTTACTTCACCTATCAACTAGATAAACTAGATATTAATAGATCAATGTACACAAGTATCGTTCTTCTAGCAAAATATATGTATGTATATAGCATCATTTATTAATTAATTTCTTATTTGACTACACAAGTGATTCTTCACATTTATAGGAGGAAACAAACCCTCTCACAGCAAAGGTACAACCAGTAGAACTAATGCTAATATAAGAAGTCCTTAGAAAATTCAACTATTATCTACTATAACTTAATCAAATAAAAATAAGTACCAAAATAAGTGAAAAAATCTATAAAAAAAAAGTTAGGATAAGTAAAAAGAACAACTAGGGTTCAAGTGTTGTTGATTTTTGTTGATTAATGAAGTATTTTTTTTCTCTCCTTCTTTGTCTTGAATGATTGGCTGTTGGTGTACAATTTCACTTTTTTGAAAAATATAAAAGAAATTAGAATAAAAACAGAAGAAAACCACGAATGACAACCTCTTTATTTCTTTTTTATGATTTGCCTTGGTTGTGATTAATAAAAGCTTTACTAGCACAAGACTCGATATACTCTTCATGTGTGCAGAGACATCGTGCGTAAAGAAAATAGGCTAGCATAAAACACGAAGATTCTCGTCCCATTAATAATATTCTAATCACTTTAAATAATAACGTATCACTATATAAAAGGGAGAGATAGAAAAGAGGAGGGGCTAGCTCTCCTCTCCCTTCGAATCTCAGACACATATATGGCCCTATTTGTTTTTGTTCTTAGAATTTTTGAAAATATTTTCGCACGTTTTTTGAGGCCAAAATTTTAAAAACACTTTCAGCATAATTTTTAAAAAATTCTCTTTTTTTAAAACAAAAACATTTTCACCTATTTTAAAAACAACACCAAATGGCCTGATTATCTCCATTTTGTTTATTTTTATTTCCAAAAATTTGAGAATGTATTGTATGAACTCTTGATAAGGAAAAGACAATGAATGTAGCTCATTAAAGAGTGAACCACTATAAATCCATGTGTCTAATATAACGCCCCCTTACGTACGTCACAATAATCATTACTTTCATCCTTGTTATCATTATTTATAAGATAAACTATTTAAATTTAAACACAATTTGATAAACATATCCCAGGATCCATGCATACAATTTTTTTTTAAATATTTTGAATATTTCAAATCTTTTTTTTTTCATGGTTTATCAATGCCAAATTAACAAAACCATAATTCAAACAAAATTTCAAAACAAATTTTAAAATCTGTTTTAAACAGTTTGGTAGACTGAACTTTTGAAAAATCAAAATAAATGTAAAACAAGTCTTTTTACTTAATAGTGCAGAAATTATAGCATTGAAAGAAATAAAAACATAGTTCAAAAAATTATTCTTTCTTGGCGTTTTTTTGTTTCCGTTCCATCGTTTATAACCCACACGTCCGTCCTCGTCCTCCACCTATTCCATAGTCCTTTTTCCTTTATCTGCAACATGATTATAAACTAAGTAAGCAAAAGCTTAGTAAGTACACTTTTCCATCTCACAACATAAAACATTTTATGAATGTCTTTTTGAAACATCATAATCATAATCATCATTAACATAATAGTGCTCTTGGCACAGTTTCATATAAAACATATCTTTCATTATCATTATCCATATTAAAAACTTCATTCATTTTATCTTTGGGGCCCAAGTGTTGTACCATAACATCATCATCATAGGCGTGTCATCATGAGAGGAGAGGGGTAGCTAATCCCAAACCAAACATAACAAGTCCAACCTTCAGGACATCATAAACATAAACATAAACATAGGGTGTGCAACACTTAATTAAGTGATACATATATATAGATATACTTTTAACATACCTCATCATTGAAACATTCGTTAAACTTTCTTGTTGCAACAAGAGTTTACATGAGAAAACAACATGTAAAAACAAACTTAAAATTTTCATAAAACATATTCTCAAAACCTTTTCATAAACTTTTATTATGTTACAGGTGAGAATGTACTTACTTATTTTGCTTGCTTACTAAACCTTAACTTTGGTGACGTTACTGCGGTTCTTGGTGTGCTCGCCCTTTTGGAGTGTTCATGTCAAACATTTATATTGACCATAAGTCACTAACAATATTATTAGCAATATATAAATATCTCATACTATCATTAAACATCACCTAATCACATAATAATATTAAGAAGCACAAAATTACAATTTATGAACCTAGGGCATAATTTTAGAAAGTAGGCAGAATGACCTTTATTCACTTAAAAATTCATAATAATTTCATCTTAACTCCAAATCAGTCAAAACTAGTGGCATTAGAAACTAGACTTAAAAACAAAGAATTTCATATATTACACGCATATTTTGACAATAATTTTCATGAATAAAAAGTCCTCAAAATTCAATCTAAATTTCGGGTCTGTTTAAAACTGTTCAGCTTTTAAAGTCAATTTTGAAAAATCATAACTATTTAATGAGAACTCCGATTCAAGCGATTCAAAAGCCAAACGAAAGCTTAAGATGTCTAGTATTTGGAAAAAAAATATAAGAAAAATATAAACAGTGCAAATACAGAATAAAAAATTACTGAAATACGACGGTTGTCAGGTGTTAGTATGAAAAGTAGACTTAAGGCATCAAAAATTCAACAATTAAAAATAAAATTACTTTAACCCTAAAATTTTTAAGACAACCTAAT
>CAMOHE010049797.1:5474-16846 GCA_946598075.1 Artocarpus hirsutus | reverse complement strand
CCACAAAGATCTATGGCTTGCCGTGCAAGAGGGTTCCTTGGCCGATGTTGATTCAGCGTTGGCGCTGTTGAAGAAGAATGGGGGTAACATCAATTCGAGAAACGCGTTTGGTCTTACCCCTCTTCATATTGCAACGTGGAGAAACCATGTTCCCATTGTTAGGAGGCTCCTTGCGGCTGGTGCCAATCCCGATGCCAGGGTTTGTTGCTTTTTTACCCTTGGATTACGTTGTTGATTTTGTATTCTAGAGGGAATATATTGCTAATTGACATTTGTGTTCTTGATTGTGGAGTGCAATAAGTTTGATCTGAATAAAGTTGTCGGTTAAGCATCAAGAACTATTTCTAGACTTGGTTTGATGGCTTTCTTTTTGGGGAAGTGAATTATATGCTTTGCTAAAAGGGTGGAAAAAGTATGATGCCTCTCATGTATGTAAAATTTTTGTACAGCATTGTTCTAATGTGAGCATCTTTTGGTGGGAAGGAGCCACCTGCTACTTAAGAATCCTTGTAGGTGACTGTTATTTTGATGAAAAAGGAAGAAGTAGATTGTGTATTTGAAAAATGAAACCTTTTTGTTGGTTGGAAGAGTTAAAATAAAAAGCAAAGGAAAGAGAGAAATTTCATTCATAATGGAATGTCCTGGTCATATTTAGTGTGACTGAAGAAGATAACTGAAAGTTTTAAAGTGATACAAACATAAATTTTGAAACATATTGCTCTTAAGCGGGTATTAATTGTGAACTTTTATTAAGTTATAAACCTATTAGACTGGATTGGTATATTTTTTTAATGATTATTGATGTGTGGGCCTGTGGGCTTTGAAAGCTTGATTTTGTCTGAAACTTTTATGAAACAGTTTCATCTTTCTCATATGTTGTGTGGCAGTCAATTTTTGTTAGTTCCGTAGCTAAACTTGCAATTTGAGATTACTTTTTTTCCCCTCAAATATTTGCATTGTAGATAATATATGGCAAGTTATTCCAAAAAACGTAAACAGATGGGGAGTGTTGAATTTGCTTATAACACAAAGAGATTTTAGGTTTGAGAAGAAAATATTTGAGGAAGATCAAGATTTCAATTTTTGGTTGAAGTATTTTCAATTTGGATTTATGATGGTTAAAATTTTTGATTTCCGTCTTGCCCAATTCTGATTGCCACATGTTTCAGGATGGGGAATCAGGATGGAGTAGCCTTCACCGGGCGCTGCATTTTGGTCATCTTGCTGTGGCAAGCGTCCTTCTCCAATCTGGTGCCTCTGCTACATTGGAGGACTCTAAATCTCGAACACCCATTGATCTCCTTTCTGGGCCCTTAGTGCAGGTCATTGGGACTGGACATAATTTGGGTATGCAGTATTGTGTTTTCAAATGTTTTCTGCAGACGTTATCCTCTTTCAAAGTGAAACATATGAATAAACTTAGTTCTTGTTCATCTTGTCTTTAGCAGTGACAGAGATCTACAGTTGGGGAAGTGGTGCTAACTACCAACTTGGAACTGGAAATGCACATATACAGAAGCTGCCTTGCAAGGTCGACTCGCTTCATGGCTCACTGATCAAGTTGGTTTCTGCTGCCAAGTTCCATAGTGTTGCTGTAACTGCTAAAGGAGAAGTCTTCACTTGGGGCTTTGGAAGAGGGGGGCGACTTGGGCATCCCGATTTTGATATACACAGGTAGCGTATTGGCGCTTTATTGTCTGTGAATGCTGATTAAGTCTTTTTTTTAATCATTCTTTTAGTTCCTTGTCAGTCAATGATTTCTTAACCATTTTGCTAATGTGGTTAAGGATGTTTCAATTTATACTCTGTTAGGAATTCACAAAATGTTTTGTACTTTGCCTTAGTTTTGTCTCTCTGAGCAGCTATGTTAATTTGTATCATTTCGACGTGAGGTTGAGTCGCTTAGCACCTAACTTATTCCTTGATAAATTTTGTTTATTCTTGAAAGAACAAGGATAGATGATGTTCATGTTAGTGTTGGTTGTCTAGCGTTCTTAAGTTTTTCTCCATCAGTGTTTTGTAGGTATTTGAAAAGTGGACTTGCCTTGCTATTTGATTTTTGGTTGTGTACAATGACTACTGAAACCAACTTTAGAAGTTGATGCTTAGATGCGATAAATTGATGCATTGAGATTCGTCTGGGTGTGATTTCTATTTTTCTTACTACTTATGATGAAAAATTATGTCACTAGCCAGCATATAGAGTCTACAAACAAAACAAAATTGTTTTTATCGATATGTTGTGCATAGTAAGACTAAATAGATGATTTGAACTGTATGCTGCAGTTGAGGATGAAGAAAAAGAAAAATTCTTGAAAAGATTTTTTCCCCCCGATCAATTAGACATGTCTTGTTATAATCTTTGCAGCGGTCAAGCTGCAGTCATTACACCCCGCCAGGTGATTTCTGGCTTAGGATCCCGTCGGGTGAGGGCTATTGCAGCAGCTAAACATCACACTGTCGTTGCTACCGAAGGTGGTGAAGTGTTCACCTGGGGATCCAACAGAGGTAAATCATAGGGGGATTTGAGTGTATACAGATATCACTGTTGGGTAGAATGTGTGATCGTCATTTTATTGTCTACTGATCAGTAAAAGGAATGTGTATTTGGTTTATATCATTGTTTATGATCACTTAGGATGGTGGAGAATCCAGTTGTCTGAGTTGTACACGTTCTGCAAAAATCATTGATTATTTTCAAACTATGTTATGCAGAGGGTCAACTTGGCTACACATCTGTGGATACACAACCCACACCTCGTAGAGTGAGTTCCCTTCGATCAAGGATTATTTCTGTTGCCGCAGCAAATAAGCACACTGCTGTTGTTTCCGAGACTGGTGAAGTTTTCACATGGGGCTGTAATAGAGAAGGTCAGCTTGGCTATGGTACATCTAATTCAGCATCAAATTACACACCGAGATTGGTTGAATCCTTGAAAGGCAAGGTATTCACGGGTGTTGCTGCTGCAAAATATCACACTCTTGTGTTGGGAGGTGATGGAGAGGTAAGTAACTTAAGTGGATGTACATTGTTGTGTTGAAGCTAAAGCACAACACAAATTGTACGTCAAGCATTAACTAAACCACTAGAGTGGATATGTGACAGGTTTACACTTGGGGCCATCGACTTGTTACCCCAAAACGTGTAGTCATTGCTAGGAATTTGAAGAAGAGTTGGGGTACTACTCTGAAGTTTCATCGCATGGAACGCCTTCACGTGGTTTCTGTAGCTGCAGGGATGGTACACAGTTTAGCTCTTACGGACGATGGTGCATTGTTTTATTGGGTCTCCTCAGATCCTGATCTTAGATGTCAACAGGTTTTTCCTTGACTTACTTGGTATCTCTGTTGGATTTTACTTACCATCAGGATTACCACTAGTTATCTTTATTTGTATGTTTTTGTAGATATATTCTTTATGTGGACAAAACATCGTAAACATTTCTGCCGGGAAATATTGGACTGCTGCAGTTACAGCGACAGGTGATGTTTACGTGTGTGATGGGAAAAAGGACAAGGATAAGCCACCTGTGACAACCCGCTTAAATGGCGTAAAGCGGGCTAGTTCTGTTTCTGTTGGTGAAGCGCATTTGTTGGTTATTGCTTCTCTCTATCATCCAATTTATCCTCCCAGTATGGCCAAGAATCTGCAGAAGCATAAATCAAATGTCAGCGAAGAGCTAGAAGAGCTTAATGAATATCTTATGCCTAATGATATGGATTCCTGTAACCAGCTGCCTCCTGCAGATGAGGATTCTGGGAAAAAGCTCATACCAAGCTTAAAAAGTCTTTGTGAAAAACTGGCTGCGGAAAATTTAGTGGAGCCACGAAATGCTATACAATTGCTTGAAATTGCCGACTGTCTTGGAGGAGATGATCTGCGGAAGTATTGTGAGGTACTCCTTGCTGAATTAGAAGACTTTAATTTTCTAATTAAGTGTAAATTGAAATGGGATTTATTTGTTTCCTGTTGTTGTTTCTTCCCTTTGGCCTTTGAATTGTTTTGAAGCGATGTGAGTTCTGATCTTTTATTTCCCAGCCCTTTTTAAGGCATCTATTGTCAGCTGATCACGGTGACGATGTGATTATTATTTGGAATGCTAAGTTTTTATTTGGCGCAGGGAGTTTAAAACTTTTGGATTTCTTTGAAATATCAATTAACTACTGTTATATATTTTTTGGTTACTTTGTGCGTTTTTCTATTATTTCTTCATGCAGTTGTTACCTTGGACCTTTGGTCTGAAGGAGGATGCAATGGATTTTGTTGGTGTTTTTTTATTTTTATTTTTTTTGAGGATATTTATTGTGGTTTTGCCTTTTGGTTTTTCTTGAAAGGATGCAAGGAAGTTTATTATGATGGTTGGAGCATCTCTGATCATAAGCTATACAATTGATGAAAACTTAGTGCATTTTTTTTTCTCATACTATTTACTTAATACTGATGTTCGTTTGTTTCAGGAAATTGTTATTCGCAACCTTGACTATGTTTTCACAGTGTCATCACATGCTGTTGCGAGTGCTGCGCTAGAAATTCTAGCTAGCCTTGAAACTACAATGGATCTGAGATCATCTGAACCTTGGAGTTATCGCCGTCTCCCAACTCCAACTGCTACTTTCCCGGCCATTATAAATAGTGAAGAGGAAGATATTGAAAATGAGGTACAGAGGACTCGCGACCACCATATGAGCAACTTCACCACAAAGAATGAAATAAACAAGAGATTGGACTCCTTTTTGCGGCCTCAAGATGATCCCAATCAAGATGCTTGCAAAAAGATCCGAGCTTTACGGAAAAAGTTGCAGCAAATTGAAATGCTTGAAGCAAAGCAATATAATGGGCATCTTCTCGATGACCAGCAAATTGCAAAGCTTCAAACGAGGTCAGCTCTCGAGAGCTCACTTGCTGAGCTTGGCGTTCCGGTCATAACACAGCCAGTGAATGCATCTTCTTCAGTTTGTGCGGATGGAAAAGGAAATAAAAAAGCCCAGCTATCTAAAAAACACAGGAGAAAGAGCAAACAAAGAGCAGAACAAATGGGGATAACGTCTGGTATTACTGGAACTGAACTCGGATCAGAACTTGTATCGAAGGATTTATTGGATATTGAAGTCCCTCAGGTCCCAAAAGAAAAGGTGCACTTCTTTTAGGTTCCTTTGTTGGTTTATTCATCAACGTAACTATATCTATATATATAGCGTATGTGATTATGATAATTAAAAGTCTAGTCGTATACAGCTTCAGCTTCTGGTAATGGGTTGATTGGGACTTGGGAGATTTAGGTGCTTAGCCCGTAACATTTAAATACTTCTCTTTTTCTTGAGAGGTTGGACATGGACCTATGACCTTTGCAAGGTCGATATTTGTCACCGGAAACTTCCCAAAATTTTGTGTATAGACAAAAATTTCTCCAATATTTTTTAAATTTCCACCGAAATTTCAGAGCTCTTAAGGTCCCAAAGTATCCTTTGGGTATTAAAAATTTCTCCCATTGGGAAATTTTAGTAAAAATCAGAATGAAATTCTTTTACTCTTAAAAATATCTTGAGATGGTAGAATTGCAGAAATTTTGAAAGTATTGGAGAGATTTTTGTCCATGAGCAAATTGTAAAAGGAGTGCTTATTTTGAAAGTGCAAATTTTTATGAATAAAAAAATTACTACTAGGGCCTTTATAATTGTTTTCCAATAAACAACCTCCAACGAGTATATTTCACAATGGTCTTAATGAAACTTTGAACTAAAAAATTTTTTTATCTATGCTTTTGTATTTATTGGGTCAAGTGCATTGTAACTTTTGATAGGAGGAAGATATGAATGCCATGTTTGAAATGACTCGTACCAACCAAGCCACGAAAGAGTCAGCTTTTAGTGTTCAGGAGACTTCAAATTTTCCAGAGAGTAAGAGTCCATCGCCCACAGTTTCCAAGAAGAAGGATAGGAAGGGAGGGCTTTCCATGTTCTTGAGCGGCGCTCTCGATCACGTACCGAAAGATGTTGCTCCCCCTCCGCCACCACCCAAAAGTGAGGGCCCTGCGTGGGGTGGGGCCAGAATTTCGAAAGGACATGCATCTCTACGGGAAATCCAGAATGAGCAAAGCAAAACCAGGCAGAGCCAGCCCTCGAGCAGTAGGGAAAAGGAGGAACTTCTCGGTGATGAAAAAAGTGATGGGAAAATTAGGTTGAGTTCGTTTCTGCCTTCTAAGCCGATACCAATGGTCTCAACTCGAATGTCGCAAGCGCATGATGGAGAGAGAAGCACACCTCCTTCTCCTTGGCAGTTTTCAGGAACTCCGCCACTTCTTTCTCGACCATCTCTCAGAGACATCCAAATGCAGCAGGTACGAAAGCTCCTAACCCTTTCTCTTGATTTTGAAGTTTTAACTATTATATGTCTTGCGGAAGCCGTGTCAAATTTCTAATAATGATTGTTCCACAAGCATTTATTTCTATGCATTCAAGTCTGTTTGCTTCTGACAGCCCAAAAATTATTCATCTCAAGCAGGGAAAACAGCATCAAAGTCTTTCCCATAGTCCAAAGACGAGCGTATCTGGATTCTCGGTTACTTCTGGTCAGGGATCGCCGTCAGATTCTACCGGAGTGAACCGCTGGTTCAAACCGGAGGTCGACTCTCCGTCGTCGATACGTTCTATTCAGATAGAGGAGAAGGCTATGAGGGACCTCAAGCGCTTCTACAGCAGTGTCAAGGTTGTTAAAAATCAGTCTTGAAAATGACATTAATATAGGTTTTTTAGGTAGTTATTGCGGCTCTCTTCTCTTCTTTCATTTATTTATTTGTTTTTTATTTTTCTATCTGATAAGACCACTACTGTAAATTTAACTGTACAGAGAATCTCAGTGTACGTTCATCTCCAAGGTTGTAGTGGCAGTTACTTTTCGTAATTACCCTTCCTGGGGTGCTTTATTTTCTACTTTGGCGTTCTACTTCACAGGCTTGTTTTGGAACTAAAATGACCGTCTTGTAGATTAGAACAGAATTATTCTTTTATCCGTTGGCACAAGCAAAGCTGCTTTTGTTTTTTGGATGAAATGTTGTTTATGTATACTGTCTTCGGACGGAGTTTTAACTAGAAGCCAGCCCTTTCTAGTTGTAAAAAAAAAGGACCTAGTTGTAGACGGAATCGTGGTTTGTCTTTGGTGTAATAATTAAGGTGAATTATCAAAGGAAAAAATTATAAACGGATGGCGGCTTTAAATGAAGTTAGTAATAATTTAGTGGAAAAGGATTAGTGAGGATGAATTTGAAAATTTTAACTAGAGGGAACTAATAATTGTAAAGAAAAGGGATTCCCGTGAGACTGCCTTATGATGGCGAAGCCAGAAGTAGAGGGGTCTTCGTAAAAACACGGCAAATTTTAAGCTTGCATTGATTTATGTCGCAAGGACAAAAATATTTGTAGAAAATACCAGAGTTTTGTCATGCAATATATTTAGAATACAAAATATACTCAAGCTGTATGGTTCATGTCAATTAAGGTTTGTGGTATTTTTTTTTGAAGCGTTTGTTGATTAATAAAGTATAATCGTCTAACAAAATAGTTTTATTTAAACAGCGTGGCAGTTAATACAAACTTTTTAGGGTGCGACAAAGTTCAATTCATGAGAATTTTTTTTTTTGTCGCATATTCTCTAAATATCTCAAAATAGTAGCGTTATGAAAGAAATTGAAAGATAATAGGGGGATTTTGTTAAAAGGCTTTAAGAAAAAGCCTTTTTGAACAAATGGCCTCTTTTTTTTTTGCACCAAAAAACAAGTTTTTTAGGCTTGAAAACTGCTCCAATTTTTTTTTCCATCCTGTTGAGGTTCCTTACCTTGCTATAATTATTTTCCTTATCTTTTTGAAAAAAAAAACGGGCAGTTTTTCTGCCCAAAAAAGCGTGTTTTTTAGTGTAAAAAAAAAAGATGCCATTTTTCTATTTGAAAAATTTTGTTTGGCCTTTTTTTTCAAATTATTCCAAGATAATAGGGCTTTATCCCATCAGTGGCCATTGAGGTTTACCCAAGATAAAGATAGTTGGTTTACCGGGTTCTCAAACAACCAGCTAATTTTTGAAGGAAAAAGAAGAGAAAAAATCACTCAAATCACCCATCTCTTTCTTTTTTCCTTTAATGTGAAGTGAAGGTGATGTTCAGGCCATGAAAGTCTTGTAAGGGATCCACATGGAAAACGCAATGCAAAAGTCCCTCTGAAAGAGAGAGTATGTAGGACCAACATGAACACGGCAACAGATCACATCATCTCCGCCTTCAACAACCCAAAGCTTTTGGGCCTAACAGCAGGTGATGACATTGTTCAATAAAAAATCTTCTAGTCCTTTTTTTTTTTTTAAATTAGGGAAAGGGCAAAGAAAAGAAAAAGGAGTGAAAAGACAAGAAGAAAAGACAGAAGATTTAAAATAAATTGGGTCATGGGGCTAGAATTTTGGGTGAGAAAGCAAAAGGCAAAAACATGTTTTTTTTGTCTTCTTTTTCGATGTGATACGTGATAAAGCCATGAAGATCATATGTAAGTGCAACTTCTCTGCTAGAAGAAGGGGAGAAACTATTCGAAACTGATTCACCTATTGCTCGAATACAATAATCATCCTAAAAAGATAAAATAGAAAAGAATAGATCCGATTCTTCCCTCCTTCACCATCAAACCCTCCCCTGCGGCTGCGTTGAGAGGGCTGAACTCGAGGGCTTTATGGCGCCACAATTTTGGAGTCGTAGAGTGATACTGACCACAGATCGGTTGGTTGTAGAGCTTTCGGCAGCGACTTCAGTTGAGATTCACCAAGTGAGTATCAGGGTTTTGGTTGTCAGGCCCCTCTGAAGCAATTTGCAGTGACTATAAACGGCGACCCACAACGGATGAAGGGACGCAAAATTGGTTGGTCACAGATTTTTTGTGGCTCTTGGCGGCGATTTTGGCCGAGATTCATAAGAACGACAACATGGTTGAGGAGATGGAACTTCGTTGATCTCATTGGATAGGGAGATGACACATGGTGGTTGGTAGCGGTGTGGGCAGTGGCGCTTGGATGACTCTGGTGATGTTTGCAGTGGGGAAGAAATGATTTTTTTTTTTCTCTTCTTTTTTTTTTTAAAGAAAAATCAGGTGTTGTGGTATTTTTTATTTTTGATTTCACGAGTTATTGAATTTTATACCGTTGTGGACTTTCCCTTAGGATTTAGGACGTTACAAGGTAAGAATGTGTGGACTCTCGCTAGTGTTAACGAAGGAATGAACTATAAAAATTCCTTTAGAAATTTGCATTTGCATCCCTGTGCCTCATTAATTTCGAAACATAACATTACTTAGTGGTAGAGATTGGATTTTTTTTTTTTTAAAGAAAAACATGATTTAAACCAAAATTTTAAACTGAAATTTCAATGCAACGATTAGAAAAATAAATTATTATGATTAAAAACTGTTATTAAAAGATAAGATGATAGGTCGAGTCGTAACATATGGAGACATACAATGAAGGTTAAAAATCATCATCAAATGACAATTTGGCAAGTTTGGTGTGAGCCCAAACTTGACATTAGACGACAGTTTCCCAAATTAATAACTCTACATACTATGCACCAATATATGCACTGAGTTTCTTAAATGCACTACTGGTAACTTTATACCACTACAGATCATGTATCTTTAACAAGTTCCCAAAGGTCACTTGTTATTTAAATATTATCTTAATGTTTCTATTGATTTCTCAGTTCATGAGCATGTCTATTAACATGAAATTTTTCTTTTCATATGTATATAGTTTCTTGGTAGGTTTGTGCAATTTTTAAATTTTTTTTATTTTAAATTTATGTTAGATGTCATGTTGTCATATAATTAACATATTTAAACTTGTAACAATTTTGATAATTTCTATTTTCTAATTAAATATTACAAAGCTTGAGTTTATTGCCCTTGATATATTACGGAAAAATTACTTAGCATGGACTCTCGATTCTATGAACCTTAGAAATACAAATAAAAAGGGAATTGAAGCATCCTTGCAGGATTGCGCAAAAGCAATGATATTTCTTCGCCATTATCTTGAATGTCTTACGGAAAAAGATTCATTTGTTATTTGGGAAAGGTTAAATAAAGATATGACCACCAAAAGACAGTAACACTCCCACATGTTCATTTTGAGTGGTTGCACCTATGCTTGCAAGATTTTAAAACAGTTGGCGAGTATGATTTCACAATATTTAGAATTATTTCTCAACTAAAATTATGCGGAGAAAATATTACCGAATTAGACATGTTAGAGAAAACAAATCCCACTTTCTATGCCTTGAATGTGCTACTACAATAGTAGTATTAAGAGCATGGTTTTCAAAGGTGTTCTAAGTTAATATAAGGTCTGCTTGTTGCTAAATAAAAAAATAAACTTTAATGAAAAATCACAAATTACACCCAAATGGTTAGCACCATTCCTTGAAGTGAATGCTTCATCTTTGGAGAAGACTTCTGTAGCATTTCCGAAAGCAAATGCTATGTTGATTAACAATCGTGGGTGTGGCTGCAGTCGTGGTCGTGGTCACAATCATGGTTGGAGTAATACTTGACATCATGGTGGTCATAATATAACTCCTTAAATTTTAAGAAAGCCACACAATACCACCATAAGTGAGAAAATAAGGAGAAAGGTGAAAAGAAAGGGCTCCAAGAGTAAAGAAACTATTTACTATTGATGCGACATGAAAAGACACTAGTTGCATACTAGTCTTACACCAAAACATCTTGCTTAAGTTTATTAGGCTTAACGAAAGGAGAAAGAAAAGGGCATTGAAACAAACTTTATTAACCATCATATTAACATTATCCCTGTAGAGGTTGGATCTATAATTAAACATAAAAGTGTTGGGTCAATTTAAAACTTATTATTCAAGAATTTGGGCTTTCAAATTACCGTTATTAGGATCTGTTTAACTTCAAGGTACACCATTAAAATAATTACTAAAAACAAATTAAAACAAAGCTTAGAAAAATCAAACAATACTAACAAAGTAAATGGTACCTCACACAAGGATTTTATAGTGGTTCACTCTATAATGAGAGCTACGTTTACTATGAATCTATCTATGATGAATCAAGGGTGTACAGATTACAAGTCATTTGAGAATAGAAATTTAACAAAAAATCTTGGAATATTTATTAGATTGGTTGAAATTTGAAAGAATCAAATAATTCATGTCTGTTTATCGGTTGAATTAATATTGTGACAAAATTAAATCAAGATAAACTTGTTGAATTATTGGAATCGGATAATTCTTGTCTGTTTATCAGTTAATTTAATTTCAGATAAATTAAATCAAGATAAACTTGTAGAATTATTAAAAATCTATTTATTATCCTAGAGATTA
>CAMOHE010049796.1:8539-61835 GCA_946598075.1 Artocarpus hirsutus | reverse complement strand
ACCTCCCTTAAGAGGTTCTTATTTCCATCTCGAGTACCAATTAAGTTAGTAGCTCAATTGGTACTCGAGATGGAAATAAGAACCTCTTAAGGGAGGTTTGAGGTTCGAACCCGAGGGATGCGAAAGAAATCCCTGAGGGGCCAGAGGGCCCCAGAGGGGACAGTACGGATGAGTGGGCGGTACGGGAACAGTTCACCAATAAGAGTCATAAATCCGAGGGCCCCGCAAGGTGGGTCCTATGGAGGCTTGAGGTGGGGCCCGCGCCAGACGCCACATGAGATCGGTGGAGAGTTGCTAAGGGGGTTGGGTTGCACTAATCACCATGGATCTTAGGCTAGGCGACTACTAAACAATGGGGGATCTGGTGTGTTGGAGGGATGAGAAGTATTAAAGATTAGGTTGTTAGAATTTGTTAAATAGAATTTGTTAAAGATTGTTACAAGTCATTAATTGAATTTGTAGGTTAGTTGATTAGTTAGTTGCTGTGCTGTGCATTTTAGAGATCTCTGTTGTAACTTATTGGTCCACTTGTATGTTAGTATAAATAGGAATACTCATTCTATCCTACTGAGTTACACACAAGAATTCAATGAAAATTGCTTCTTCTTCTTCTTCCTTCGTCTTTCTCTGCAATTCTCCTCTGCATTCAAGATTTCATATGAATTCCTTTCAGGCTTAATATGGTATCAGAGAGATAACATCGCTACGTGATTTCTTCTTTATCCATTCTCCTTCTTTGATTCCTTTTCTTCCTCCTGTCATCTCTTTCCTACGCCATGGAAACACCTGGTTCTGGAAGCTCCAGTGGATCCGATTGTAAGACAGCCATAGATGATCCTTTGAATCCTTATTTCTTGCACCATTCTGACAGTTCAGGGTTGATGCTTGTGTCACACTCCTAACAGGAGATAACTACGCCTTCTGGAGCTGAGCAATGACTCTTGCTCTGTCAGTCAAGAACAAGATGGGATTCATTGATGGATCCATTGAGAAGCCAACAGGTAATGATCTAATCCTCTTAAATTCGTGGATTCGAAACAACAACATGGTGATTTCTTGGATATTAAACTCTGTGTCTAAAGAAATATGCGCCAGCATAATATACTCTAAATCTGCTCATGAAATCTAGTTGGATCTCAAAGGTTCCAACAAAGTAATGGACCAAGGATTTTTCAATTGCGTCGAGAGTTGGTCAATCTTAATCAAGAACACAATTCTATAAGCGTTTACTTTACAAAATTAAAGAGTTTGTGGGAAGAATTAGCTAATTTTTAATGCATGTGCAACTATGGAAAGTGTTCTTGTGGAGGAGTGAAAGAGCTTAATGCTTACTTTCAAACAGAATATATAATGACTTTTCTAATGGGTCTGAATGACACTTTTGCACAAGTGAGAGGTCAACTTTTGTTAATGGATCCTTTACCACCTGTAAACAAAGTTTTTTCTCTAATTTCTCAAGAAGAACATCAAAGAAAGATTGGCCTTCCTACCAACAATGAATCTTCCAACAGTATGGCATTTGCTACCAAGATTGATAATTCCAAGGGTGTTAGAGGTGGACACGAGGGACAAGGTCCCAATAATGGTGGATACAAAGGCCAGAAAAGGGATAGACCTTACTGTACTCACTGTAATTTCTACGGACACACTATTGAAAAGTGCTATAAGTTCATGGATATCCCCCAGGGTATAAACAACGTCAAAGGAAAAATTCACAGTCTATTTGACAATCATCTACTTCAATTAACCAAGCCATCGCTCATGTTGGTACTGAAAATCCAAGTAATGAATCACCTGGCCCCATTGAAGACTTTTGCACAATCTAAACAGTAGCCAATATCAACAGTTGATGAGTATGCTCTCAAATCACATGGCTGCCTTTTCCACAACTATAGATCAGCAAGACAAGGGTGCCAGTTCTTGTTTGGCAGGTACTTGTTTTTCTATTTCTTTAAATCCAACATTTTCATCCTTAAGATACTAGATAGTATATTATGGTGCACCTAAGCACATATGTTGTCATGTTGATGCTTTTATGTTCTTGAATCCAATCAAAAAATCTACTGTTACTTTGCCAAATTACACGTGCATTAAAGCTAATTTTTCTAGAGACATTAGGTTGAGCTCTCAACTGATTCTTAAGGATCTTCTATATCTGCCGGAGTTCAAGTTTAATTTGCTATCTATTAGTGCTCTCACAAATAAATCTGGGCTCATTATGAGTTTTTATCTTGATCATTTTATGATCCAGGAACTTAACAACCAGATGATGATTGGCAAGGGTAGAAAATTGGCTGATCTATATGTCTTGGACTCAAACAATTTGAGACTAGGCATACCAATTTCAGTCAACTCGGTTTCAACACATGTGTGGCATAATAGACTTGGCCATATATCCTCAAAAAGGCTTGAAGTTCTAAAGAAACAGCTGGATTGTGAAGATATATCCCCTAAACAATCTGATTTGTGTTACATATGTCCTCTAGCCAAACAAAGGCGCTTGTCATTTGTATCACACAACAACATGTCTGCTTTACCATTTGAATTGGTTCATTGTGATATTTGGGGACCATATCATGTAACTTCACATTCAGGTCATAAATTTTTCCTGACTTTGGTTGATGATTGCACTAGATTTACATGGGTATTCATGTTAAACAGAAGTTTGATGCATACAATGTTATTCCCAAATTCTTCAACATGATTAAGACTCAGTTTGGTAGTAAAATTAAAGTGTTTAGATCTAACAATGCTAGAGAACTAAATTTGTCTGAGTTCTTCAATGAAAAGGGAGTCTTGCACAAATTTTCATGTGTTGAGACTCCTCAACAAAACTCAGTAATGGTGAGAAAACACTAGCACCTATTGAATGTTGCTCGAGCTTTATATTTCCAGTCATGGATACACATTCAATATTGGAATGAATGGATTCTCACTGCCGCACATTTGATTAATAAGACTCCTTTCCCACTTCTGAATAACAAGACACCCTATGAGCTCCTTTACAAATCTCTGGTTGATTATTCTTTTTTTCGAGTTTTTGGATGCTGGACATTTGTATCCATTCTTTCTGCACATCGTACAAAGTTTCAACCAAGAGCTGGCTTATATGTCTGCATTGGGTATCCCACAAGAATGAAGGGTTACAAACTGCTTGATGTCCACTCCAAACAAATCTTTGTGTCTAGAGATGTCATTTTTCATGAAGAAATGTTCCATTTTCATTCCATTGTTGTAGCAGATACTTTAGAAGATCCTTTCCTTGATCTTGTAATTCCATCGCCAACACTTGAGCCATCTCCAATTCCTCATTCGACCAAACAACCTAAGTCAGATCCACCTTCTTTACAAAATGAGAACATCAATGATCAACCTTTGCAAAGCAATTCACTTACAAACAATAATCATCTCAGGCGATCATTTAGGCCTACCAAATCTCCATCATACCTTAGAGATTTTCACTGTAGCCTAATAACTCATCAAAACACTATATCCACACCAACAAAGTTGTAACGCCCCT
Source organism: Artocarpus hirsutus (assembly GCA_946598075.1). NCBI lineage: Eukaryota > Viridiplantae > Streptophyta > Magnoliopsida > Rosales > Moraceae > Artocarpus > Artocarpus hirsutus. The sequence goes on along the minus strand of CAMOHE010049796.1, from coordinate 58,315 downwards.
AGGTGGGGGTTAACATTTTTTATTAAATAAAATAAAGATTAGAAAATAAAAATAAATCATTAAAGTAATTACTCGGGACTTAAATAAAAACCCTCAAAATAAAATAAAAACATAAACAAATAAATAAACCACAGTTTAATATAGCACCTTAAATTTTAATAATATAAAACTGTCATCATCATCATTTCAACCCTCAACTCATCTTAATACAGTCACAGAAAGTAACAACCGATGCTTACATTATTATGAAGAACATTCTTTACAATTGAAGCAATCCCAACGTAATATAGCTATATAGTTTCCTCAACTATTTTTCTTGTAATCACCTCACATTTAGTGAGTCTTGAAAAGATGAAAATAAAAAGGGAATGAGCGACAACATGCTCAGTAGGGAAAACCATTACTCACCTTTAAGTTTTTATCCTTACCACATTAAAACATACATGGTTAGTTAGTTCTCATCATTATTCATCAATTTTGTCATGTTCAATTCCACTGGATATCTTATGATCATTCTTACCAAGTTTCATACATACATATATATATATATATTAATTTAGGATTCAATTATGCTCATCTGTACCCACTGTGCAATAGAATTTCATATCACTCAATGCAACAAAACCCAAATGGGTGCGCTTGATCACCCTTTAAACATTCCAAGGGTGTTCTGGTGAGGGGACATCAAGCCCTGAGTCCTCACCAAGTCAATTCTTGTACAGTGTGGTCTGGGACTTTCGATCCAAGGAAGCGTCATCACCTTCTCCCTATTTTACCTTTTAGGGTATTCGAGCCCAAGGACGTAACCACTGCTCTCTTCACATCTCACCATTTCTCTATATTCATCCGTTATTTATAGAGTTAGTCTTCCTAACCATGCTTTTCAATTTATAACATGTGTCACATTATTATGTTCCTCGTTGTACAATACAGGGTGAGTTTCACATTATCATGTTATAGATATAATCATATACCTTCAAAATAGTATATACATATCTTGCAACATAAAACAACAAATTTTAATTTATCAAAACTTCACAAAAGATGAATAATAAAATCCTTATCTCTTAGTGAATACCATGCTAATATCTTCCAGCTCATGATATCAAACTCACCACATAAGCTCAAAGTACTTCGTTATCCAATAACGCATAAAATTACCATACTTTAACTCAATTCTTAATCCATAGTTACACTGATTACCATATATTCTACTATTCTTATTAATGTGCCATAATCATGTATATGAAATATTTGAAACATTTTGTAACATAAAACGGTGAAAAATATATGAATTTGGATTGTCCGATCAGCCTGCCGATTAAGCTCGACCTGTCAATTGGTAGAGTCCAGCCTGCTAATTGAGGCAAAATCTAGAAAACTCCAGTTTTTTGTTTTTAAAGATTTTGAGCTTCAAAGCTCAATCCGACTTGTTTTAACAAATCCTAGAACATGAAAAATACATAGAAACCATAGATTTTCATACCAATAAAACATATAAATCTCTTTCCCCAAACTGTTATGCATAAAACATGTTTAAAATTCTCAAACATTAATTTTTACAGTACTTTGCAAAAACATGATCTAAATAGGAAATTGTTCAAACTCAAAACAAACATAATTCAATTTGCATACACATAAAAGCACAAGCCCTGATCACGAAATGGAGAACAATTATATAATCTAAACATAGTAATTTAGAATAAAGGGAAGGTAGAGAAGAATTTAGGTTTTTGGTTAGAAACTCTACCTTGTTTCCTTAAGAAATTGTTATTAGGCTTGACATTTTGCTTAAAGAAAGAGATCCTAAGTTGAGATAGAACTTTTTGATCAAATTGAGAAAGTGAAGGATACAGACGAAATAGAAAGGGGGAGAGAAAGGGTAAGTGGTGTGAAATGTGAAGAAAAATGAGTTGTCTGATATGTTTTAAGAGTCGGTGGCTTTGGACATGTAATTGAATAGTCTTATTAGAAGACTCAGAAAAAGAAAGAAAAGAAAAGAGATAAGGCCTTTGTGGGGAACCAAGGCATGTGACTTGTTTGATAAGTCTTATCTTTTATTTATTTATTTATTTTTTAACCATTACACATGAAGGACAATAAAGGATGGTCTACCATAACGTTTTGGTAAATATACTAAATAAATATAGAAAATTTTCAAAAATTCTAAAAATGAGTAGAAATAAATATTGTGAAATAGATTTTAAATGAAACAAATTTTTTATTAACACACCAAAAATTAATGTAATTACCTTAATACCCGTTAGAAAAATAACAAGCGTCACAAAAGTATCCACTATCTGACTACCGTACAAATGACACCTTGTCATCTTCTTATAAAACCTTTGCCATGACTATGTCTTCCCAATTCAAATTTCAATTCTATCATCAAGCAGTTACCTTACCACAATGGAGAGAAGCCATGCAGGCTAAATTAGATGCAATGGTGTCAAATCATGCTTGGTCTGTGGTTCCTTTACCAAAAGGTAAGCACACCATTGGATGCAAGTGGGTGTACAAAATCAAGTACAGATCTGATGGATCTATTGAACAACATAAAGCACGATTAGTGGCCAAGGGTTATACTCAACAAGAAGGTGTAGACTTTACTGACACATTCTCACTAGTAGCAAAATTAGTTACTGTGAAGGTCCTTATTTCCTTGGCAGCATGTAAATCTTGGCATTTGATACAATTGGATGTGAATAATGCTTTTCTCAATGGAGATTTATTTGAGGAAGTTTACATGGATCTTCCCCTTGGTTATGGCAATAAAGGGGAGCATTCCAAGCAAGCAGGCAAGCTCGTTCGTAAACTACACAAGTCTATCTATGGACTTAAACAGGCTTCATGACAATGGTATTCAAAATTTTCAAATTCTCTCCTAACCTTTGGTTTCACACAGTCCAAATCAGAATACTCTTTATTCACTAAAGGCTTGGGTAGCTCATTTGTAGCTCTTTTGGTCTATGTTGACGACATTATCATCATAGGTCCATCCTTTGAGAATCTTAATTCACTTAAACATTTCTTGCACACTCAGTTCAAGCTTAAAGACTTGGGAACTTTAAGATACTTCCTTGGTCTTGAAATAGCTAGATCCACCAATGGCATTGTACCTTCTCAAAGACATTATATTTTGCAACTTTTTGAATATACTGGTTTCTTAGCTTCGAAACCTGCATCAGTTCCTATGGATCCCATCCCAACTTAAAGTTGAGTGCCATTGATGGTGATCCATTACAAGACACTACACAATATAGAAGACTCATTGGTCGTTTATTGTATCTGACACTTTTAAGACCGGATATCACCTATGCAGTACATAAACTAAGTCAATTTGTTGCACAGCCTCGTATTCCTCACTTATAAGCTACTCACCATCTACTTCGATATCTTAAATCTCACCCTAGTCAGCACATATTCTTCTTAGCTACTTCTACCTTATAAATAAAAGCCTTCTTAGATGCTGATTTGGGGATCTTGTCTTGATACCTGCAAATCCACAACTGGCTTTTGTGTGTTCTTGGGGGACTCCTTAGTCTCCTGGAAATCCAAGAAACAATCTAGAATTTCTTGATCATCTATTGAGATTGAGTATCGAGCATCGATTGCAACCACTAGTGAACTTGTCTAGTTGAAACAACTACCTAAAGGATTTTTCTATCGATTCTTCTGCCTCAGCTCTACTCTTTTGTGACAACCAAACTACCATACATATTGCTTCCAATCCCATTTATCATGAACAAACTAAACACATTGAGATAGACTGTCATTTTATTCATGAAAAGGTTATAGATGGTTCCATCAAGCTTCTTCCGGTTAGATCCCAACACCAGCTTGTAGACGTTTTTACTAAACCATTACCAAGCACTTCTTTGTTTCCACTTCTTTCCAAGATTGCTGTAAAGGATCTTTACTGTCCATCTTGAGGGGGAGTATTAAAGATTAGGTTGTTAGAATTTGTTAAATAGAATTTGTTAAAGATTGTAACAAGTCATTAATTGAATTAGTTGGTTAGTTGATTAGTTAGTTGGTGAGCTGTGCATTTTAGTGATCTATGTTGTAACTTATTAGTCCACTTGTATGTTAGTATAAATAGGAATACTCATTGTATCCTACTGAGTTACGCATAAGAATTCAATGAAAATTGCTTCTTCTTGTTCTTCCTTCATCTTTATCTACAATTCTCCTCTGCATTCAAGATTTCATATGAATTCCTTTCAGGCTTAATAAGAAGGGAAAGAGAGATAGGGAGTCTGAGAAGAAGAAGAGGAAGAAGATGGTGGAGGAGGAGAAGGTTGGGTGTTTGGTACCTTAGGCAGCGGTGGGTCTGAGAGCTGGGGTCTGAGAAGAGAAGAAGAAGGAGAAAGTGAGGAGAAGAGAAAGGAAGATCTGAGGCAGGAAAACCACCAACAGGTGGTGGGTCTGAAAAGAGAAAAAGGAAAAGAAAGAGAAAAGTGGGAACCGGTCGACGGTGGAATCTGGGCAACAGCAGTGGGCGGGGTGCTACAGGGTAGGACCCATGGTTGGGGTGTTTGGCACCCAAGGGGGGGGGGGGGGTGTTGGGGGTTTTTTTCTCATGGGGTTTTTTCTTTTCTTTTCTTTTCTTTTCTTTTTTATTTGCTTTTTTTTGTTTTTGTTTTTTAAAACATTTTACAATTTTTTTGAGACAAATGTTTTACATTTCTTATTTTATTTTATTTTTTATTAAAAAAGGTAATGAATTATTATTTTACTAAAACACCCTTGTAAATCAGTCACATGTGGTGTACGTAGTCGCTAAATTGACGTCTGTCAGCCATATTCATCTTTTTACACCCTTTATACGAGTTCAGGATCAGCTAAGCTAAAAAAAAGAACAGGAACAAGCGAGTCATCTTTTAAAAAGTTTAAGAACTTATCGAACAAATTACTCAATCTAAAATCTCCTCAAATAACTACTGAGTTAGGGCTTCCTTAAATGTTAATTTGGTCCATATAGCAAGAATTACAATTAGAGCAATCCAAGTTAACCCTATAGGTTATAATTTTACTGTTTACAAAACTGTAAGCATGTAGTATACATTTCTTGCAATTAATTCCAAGGTAAAAGATTTATTAATTCGTTGAAGGCAAGAGGAAGTGGAACATTGACCTTCTGAGGGAGCTCTTTGCTCTGAGGTCAAAAATTGCGGCCTTTTTCTTTTTGTTTTTTAATGTTATACACATTTTAAGCACGACCAACAAATATATAACACAACGACTTTGTTTTTGTTCCGTGAGAGAAAAGGAAAAGCATTTAATTTTTGCAGAAAACATAATAAATGTTACTACTCTGTTAGTTTCCTAGCGTAGAAAGAACAAGGAGATTGAAAATAAACATACATTTGTGGCGTTAGTCAAAAAATCAATCCAATAGCGATTGAATAGTCTTTTGGACGAATATAGCGATTGAATATTAAAGAATTAACAAAACAAAAAAAAAAAATCAAATTGATTATATCTGTCAACCATGGACCTCTGGTGCCTATCATCGTGGAACTGAATTTTCGATTATTTGTAAATCCAACTATAATCAGGGACGGAGCTATACACAAGATGGACAGCGATCCTCTTAAACTTTTTTTCTTTTAATATTATATATAAAATTTTATAAAAATAAGTTTGTCTTCTCTAAAATTATACCCTGCTCTCCTAAAATTATGTTTCGTTCTTCCTAATGTTTTATGTCTCCTTCTAATTATTTTTTTGATAATGTTAGTATATACTTTGTCCTTTCTTACTAATTTTTTTGGTTCTGTCCCTGACTATAATGATATTCTACAATCTATTTGAAAAGAAATTCGTTTCCAAAATTAATGTAATAATTTACCAATTATGACCATCATAATTATGAGATGCACATGATTATTTTAGCAATGACCTTTCAAAATCATTCTCGTCCTTGCCCCCATTCTGACCTAACGAGGGCCGTGGTTACTTGTGTTTGAGAGACTTTTTTCATACCCATTTCATTCTCCCAATGTGATGTTTTTATTAATAAAAATCTCAATAATTTAATTGAAAATTCTTATGATTAAAAAGGCAATTTTATTCTATTTGTAAAATACAGATATTTTAGCTATTATATTGATTTTTGAATTTGTAACTGAAAAACAGTTCCATATCGCGCTCGTTGCATTTGCGTGTGGTATATTATGAAATAGCAGACAAGGCCCTTTACATTTAATTACAGGGTGACAAAGCACAAACTAATATTATATGGAGAAAATACTACACATCGTTTCTACCCATATAGGAGGTGACAATTAATATCATTTTTATCTGGTGATATAAACAATTTAACAAATAAAAATAAATATTGTAACGTGTTAAGAACCAAACAATCAACTATGTAACACCTGAACATTAGAAGCCAATTTGATTACCATCCAAACTAACATTATTTTACCCCATGTTTGGCTGAGTGATGGGAACCGGTTTTCACCACAAACTCAGTTATAAATAGTGTAAAGTTCTCACATGTTACAGTAAAAGTGATTCTAACTACTGGTTCTCACCACTTTTCCAAATACCTAATCTCAATCTCAAATAACCGCATATCTGCAACATCATTTGGTGGTAGCTACTGTTTGATGTATGCTACTTTTACTTCTACCCAAAAAACAAAAGAGTAAATTTTTGTTATCTCATGGGATTACAAGATTGAGAATGGTTTACGCTTAGATAAAAATCTTCTTATTCTTGAGACTAATTTGATAAAGATTTTACTTGTACTTTTAGACAGTGTTTGAAAAGACCTTAAATGGATGAAAATTGTTTTAAAATATTCCATAAATAATAATAATTACGCCAAAGTTTATACTGTTTTATTAAGATTTAGGTACAAGTTTTAAAGTCTATTTTAAAGTTTTTTTTAAAAGTCATAATTTATGACTTTAACTGGAAGCTTTTCTGTAAATCAGAACACTTATAGCAAATCATCCAAACCCTTTCAGTGCCAAAGCCAAACAGGCCTATAACTTGGATAAAGTTTTAGCTTTCCAAATGTCAAATATAAAATTTCTAATGAACAATGTTGGTGAAATATTGGGTTAATCCATGACTCACCCTTCCAAAAGATACAATTGAATAAACAAAAGGACATAGACAAGTTCAACGCAGCTTTGAATGCTATAAAGAAAAGGAAAAATTGCAATTGACTTCAATGATTACAATAAAATAATGGAACAATCACATATTATTCTATTACTAACAAATTAAGTGTGCTCACGGAATCACACTATTCTATTAGAATAATATCTTCTAGTTGGATTTAGTTTAAAAATGCAGATTCCTTCCTTGTATTTGCAGGTGATGGCATAATATCTTCCCTGGGACTTGTGGTACAAGACAAATCTCCAGTTAAAATTGCCTGAAGTTGATGAATAGTGGACCTTTGTCATCACTGCTCTACATTCCGAAAATAGCAAGGACAGATTTGAAATCGTATTGATCAGTTAATTTTGCTAATGTAACCTTCTGTCACAGACGGTTTCAATTTGCATCATCACTTGTCCAAGTGGGATTGGCTGTTGTAATATTCGCATCCCCCAAGCTTGTGGTGGGCTACAGAAACCTCCTTACATGATGGAACCCAAATCTTGCTTTACGGTGTCCAGAGACGAAGGTATATGCAGAAAAGGAGTGTGGACGGCATCCCTGTTAGAACTTTTGTCTTTTAATTTTGTACATAAAATTTATAAAAATTATATTTTGTTCTTTTAAAATTATAGTCTCTCTATTCAAAATTATGTTCTATCCCCTTTAACGTTTTATATCTATTTTATTTAATTTTTCTTAGAAGTATTAGCATATCTTCTGTCTTTTCTAACTAAAATTTTCAACTCTATCCCTGCCTATCTCGTTTGATTTAGTGGTTTTCGAGAAAACCTCCCTTGTGGACTCCTAAAAGTTTTCAATTTATTTAGTGGATACACCAAAATCTATGTACAGTTAGTTTATGAATATATTCTTATATGGTAGGATTGCAAAATATTATTCTTCAAAACTTTTATTTTAGTTACATCTATCTATTTTGTTGTTTTTTAGTACAAGGTCAGGCAGAAAAAATTCCAAATGACATCAACTCTTGTTAGAAGCCCTCATGATATTCTGTGTTTGTTTCAAGAATATAATGGTAGTGTTTTATTATTTTATATGTATAAAGGGGAATAAAGAGCACTTTTCCTAGTTGGAAGAGCAATTATCCTAATTTTTTTAAGTTATTTCTCCTTAGAACTTGTAAAGGTCAACAAAATGAACAAGTGTGCCTTAGACTTAAAATGAAATTAGGAATACTTTTGTAGTGATCCAAGATAGAAGGATATCTTAAAGATAATTGGGAAACATACAAAATTTTGCTTGTTACATAAAATGAATTATAATTGTTTGATTTTGATGTCGAAGTTACCTGAAACGAAGACTAAATTCGGTAGAGTGGTTTTCAATAATCGATCGTCGAGAAAAGACTCATTATTTTTTTTTCTTTTTTCTTTTTCACATAGAAGTAATCAAAATATGAATATCTTTTTATGATAAATTGTATCCAACAAGGCCTTCTTCTTTTTTTCAGGGTAAGAAGGCCTAAAATTTTTACCATTGAATTATGATGAAGTAAAAAACAATAACTACCTACGCCAATCCTTTAGTTGCAAACTCGAGCCTAATTGAGCAATTCTTATTGGACATCAACGCTTATGCTCAAAATGAGAAGTGTATGAGTTGACTTGTTCTCTTCTGCACTATTTGAGATCCCGCTGCCTTCACTGTGCTTTTTATTTATCTCTCTTGATAGTGTGTTGCTTAATTTGGCATTCATAATTCCTATTTGATGTCGTTTGTCAATAAAACTCTACATATTTTTAAGTTCTTTTCAAGCCCTCATCCCTACCCAAATCCATCAGCATTATTAGACAAAACAGTCTTAAGCTTACACGTATTTTATATTAGATATTTAAATTCGCGATTAAAGCATACTATTTTTCTTCAATAAAAAAATGTAGATATATAACGTTTTTTCTATACAATTTTTTTGTCTACCACTTTAAGAGTTACATTTTTCAAATTATATATCTTAAAAACCTATTATGATTGGAATTATTTTAGATAGTTTGGTAGATGAAAAGTTTAAGGTTCAAGTTTTATAATGGAAGCATTTGAGAGTATTTTCAAATGATCAATTCAATATCTATTAACCTTCGATGCATATAAATAATGCGATACAATTCCTGACATTGGTGGTTAAAATTATATGTGAAACATTCTTGCATTATTATCCATGTTGGCGCTCCTTTTGCTATGTTCAAATTGATAATTATGGCTGATTGCCTTTTTCCAAACTCTTTTTAATTAAAAAATATATATGCTTATTGAAGAAAGCTAACAATCATTTTTAATCCCATGAGATTATAACTTCAGTATTAACGAAATAGTATGATTCAGTCTAAAAAGAACATTACATATTATACTATGGCCTATAGTTTATTAATTTTGTAAGTAAAAGAGTTATAACCTTATAAGAATGAAAAAGATTTTTCAAGGGATTTATATTGTAAATAGTATCATATCGTATTTTTGAGATTTTAAATAAACAAGGTTCCTTTGAGCACAAAATGGCGCAAATATAATATGTTTGGGATTTATGTTTACTCTTGGTATACGAATAATTATGAGCTTAATTCTCCTAGAAAGAACAAAATCCACGTAAGCCTAGCTAGTTCTTATCCCATCCATGCCACCAAAAGAAAGAATATATTTGTTCATTTGTTGAATTTTAAATTAAAAAAATCCTTTTTAAAGATAATTAATTTTGGTTGAAATCCTTTTACATTTTGAAAGGTAGAACTTTTGTTAGATGCTGCATTACTTTTTTTTTTTTTTGCTCGTCTCTTTCGCTTTTTGCAAAGCGTGTATCATGCATTTCAAGTGATAAGAGTTAGACATCATGAATAGATGAGGTTCGTGGTGGGTCATGCACTATTTTGGAGATGACAAAGTGAATGAACATAGCAATTTTGTCCTTTTCCTAGTGATTGAAGAAGAGAATCAAAAGAATCCTTTTCTCTCTACCTAACCATGTACAAGATAATAGTATTGCACGCTCTTGTATCAATGGTAACGATGGCGTTAGGTTTTTTTGTTAGGAGGGTTGTATCTTATAATGTATAAGATTGTATATATTTAATTTTTTAAGAGGAGTTTTGTTCAAATTTTAGTTTTTTTTAATATATAACTTATATATATATATCTATATAATATAGGTAGGAAAAAAGGTTGAGGGGGTTCCCCCTAATTTCTATATGCCTCCATCTTTGATCCACAGTTATATTTTAGGTTGTTAAGTTTGGTCAAAATCATATAAGAATTAGAAAGATATAAAAACAAACAGTTTTTAATATAGATTTAATGGTTGAAAAACATCTTTATTAATATTACTGCATTTCTTTTTATGTTGTACTATGGAAATTATATATATATATATATATATAGTGTATATGATATATGTACATACATACGCGTGATGGTTTAGGAAGTTCCTTTTATTAGGTCATTGATTATGTAACGTTGGGAGATGAAGTATATTACTTCCAAATTACACCTTTAAATAGTATAACGAATAGGGTATTTAGAAAGTAAGTTAAAACTGAGAGTTATAACTGAAAAGTACTGTAATATGTGAGAGCTTTATACTATAGTATACTTTAGCTTTACACTGTAGTATTCTTTTACTTTACACTCTAGCATTTAAGAGCTTTATACTGTTAGAGTGAAATTGAGTTTGCCAAACATCCTAGAAATGATTACTTTGAGCAAATAACAAATTTTGAATGAATTCTAATTATAAAACCCTCTCATTTTATATAATTTCTTTGAAATAAAAAATATGCACCGAATCTAATCCACATAAAAACTAATAGAATATTTGAGAAGTGTAGCTAGAATTAAAATTTTGAACTTAAAATTTTAACATATGATAGCTTTATATTATAATAACATACTGTAATATGTGAGAGCTTTATACTATAGCATACTTTAGCTTTACACTGTAGTATTCTTTTCCTTTACACTCTAGCATTTAAGAGCTTTATACTGTTAGAGTGAAATTGAGTTTGCCAAACATCCTAGAAAGGATTACTTTGAGCAAATAACAAATTTTGAATGAATTCCAATTATAAAACCCTCTCATTTTATATAATTTCTTCAAAATAAAAAATATGCACTGAATCTAATCCACATAAAAACTAATAGAATATTTGAGAAGTGTAGCTAGAATTAAAATTTTGAACTTAAAATTTTAAAATTTTAACATATGATAGCTTTATATTATAATAACTAAAAGTTTTAGTCAAAACTAATTTTTGCGGAACACCTTTTCAAATGCAACAATTTGTGGGGTCCAAAAGGTTCTTCACATATATAGTACAGTGAAATTTGTTTCTACTTTTAACTCATGAGTTACAATATAAAGTGTGTAACTTTTTTTCCCACTTCTTTTTTTAATCCATTTACGAATATCTATTTACATTTATTTGAGTAGAAACACTAATATAAGGCGGAATATAATCCAAACAAAGGTTATTTAAATAAAAGGACAATTAATGTGATCTCTAATAATTTTTTTTTTCTTTTTAGAGGAGTGATTATCTTTCAACATTTTTACAAAGTGTAATTTATCAATTTTTAAAAAGATGATCATTTTCACTGGTTCACTAGATGACATTAAAAATATAAACTCAAGTATTTTGGTGAAATAGAATTTAATAAGAATAGAATTGTTTTCTTGCTAAAATAATAAGGGTAGGAGTTACTCTCAAATCTTGCTCGACTAAATATAGAAATAGGGGACTTTTCTAGTGGGATCTTCCATCGGCGGTAGCGGCAGAGCCAGGAAATCTTTGAGTCAAGGCTCCCTATAAAAAAATTGGAGACAATTATATACATATTTTAATTATTTAGTTGGAGTACTATTATAATTTTTCTTATATAATAGGGCACAATTAATATTTTATGAGAATTTTAGGACTAAAATTTAATTTTTTAAAAAATTTTAATAGGGCACATTAATATTTTATAAGATTTTAGGACTAAAATTTAATTTTTTAAAAAAAATTTGGGAGGACACAAATGATATATTTTAAAAAAAGTCAAATCTAAAACTTAATTTTCAAAAATTTGAGCTAGAACACATGGTTTTAGCTCCGTCATTGATCAGTCAGTAGTATACATTATAAAATCGTTAAATTTGATCAAAATTACTTTTTTTTTATATATTTATGACTGAAAGATAGAAATTCACCCATGGATTTTGTTTCCCACAAGGGAAATTACCTGTATGGTACCTTTAATAATCATTACAATGTGGCTTCTGCACGAGAAAACCTGATCCCCCAAGAAATAGCATTCACTCAAGAGTCAAAGAATCACTAAAACGCGTTGCAAATTGTTGCAATTTGGAACAAGAAATCCCACCTTTTATGTTCATTTCGAATTAAGCTATAATCAACGCAAAGTCCACACAACATTCATTTTCTCCTCTTTTTTCTTCAACAATGCTGACATGATTCACTTTTAAACCTAATGTATATGATGAGAGCTTCCCTTCTACTTTTGCCATCTCAAAAATGTTACCATTTTTTTTAAACATTTAAATATAAAAATTTAAGAAAAAGAAGTCACCAAGGATCCGTGGCGCAGTAATAACATGTCTCACTCTAGATCAAAAGGTTATGTGTTCGATTTATGTCAGGCTCAATCCTCCCGATAGCTTGTCACCTAGTGGATCATTTTTTAGCAAAAAAATTTATCAATATGCCTTATTTAAAAGTAAAATTGTATCTTATTTAATCTTGCATGATTTAAAGGATAAAAACTGTGCTTAAACTTGATCTGACAATTAAATGTCACACCATTAAGCATTTCTTCCCTTACTGTATCGTAAAATTATCTCAAAAACGAAAAACAAAATGAAAAAAAAAAAAAGAAAAGGTGGTGAAAGATAGTGGGTTTTGACTTGGAAAGGTGTGGATATTATAATGGTACTTGAGTCAAAGTTGAGGATTTTTATTTTTAACCCCACGCGGTCTCGTCACGGGACGGCACACCAGGAATGACCAATGCTGTGTCTGCGTGCGCGTTTCACACGCCACATAATTTAGCTGACCCTCAAACTACGTCGTTTTTCTCCCCACAGAGCACTTGGCGGGCCCCAGATTTTAAAACGCTTCTTTTGGGCCCCTCACGAAAGCTACCTTGGAGCCCAATTTCTACTTGTAGGTTGTTTGTGGGCCCCTTTGTAACTACTTGAACCGGCCGCCGGTCGGGGAATGATAGTGAGTGGGCAAGTTTATTTTTTAGAAACATTGGCGGCCAATTAGTTTCCTCCACGTCATCCAACGTAATCGCTGACGTGATGTACTGCCCCATTTTTTGATCTGTCTTTATAGTCTCTCTCTCTTTCTCTTCTTTTTTTTTTTTAAAAAATCTTTATATGATTTTTGTGCATATTCTGACTTTGTTCAAGTTGCTGTAATGAAAAAGATTGATATTAATTTTTTATGGAAAATTAAGTTGGATTGTTGATGTATAAAAGCTTGGGGGCTTGCCCAGGGAATCCCAGGTTATGTCTGTTTTCTGTTGTAAGTTTTTTCATTATTTTTTTACTATAATAATAATTATTTTTTATTATAATTCTCTTTAAAATTACGGCCGAGTTTGATGACTTTCTAGACTTTGATAGGCAATGCACAAAGAAAAATGAAAAAAAAAAAAAAAAAGTGGGTAGTTAAAAGTTCTTTTCAAATTGCAAAGCTTTACATTCTAAAAGTGCTTTTTTTATTCTTTTCGATTTTTTATTACTTTTGTTGGTTTTCTATATATTTGTTAAAAAATATTTATGATATACACCGCACTTTTACACATGAATTGTTGCTTTATTCGGATCCCGAAACACACTTGAAATTAATAGCTATTTTTTATCTAATTTTTATAAAAGAAAATACAATAATAAAAGTTAATACATTCTCGAATGCCTTATAATAATTGAATTAATTTTTTGATGGTTACATTTATGATTAAAAGTAATTTTATGTTGCATGCTAAAATTTTTACCGTAAACACTTATGGCTTTGTTTGGAAAGTATGTTAGAAAAATAAAGTTCGGTTTGCTATAATGTAAAGTTCTCACATGCTATAATGAAAATAAAAGTTTACTACGATATAAAGCTCTCACATCTCACAAATTTTAAGTTTCAACTGATTTCCTCAACACAATCTATGATAGATCAGATTATTTAATCCAACAGCTAAAATAAAACATCCTACTAATTGTGCAAATGTACAGTTTCTACGTTAGAAGTTTCCACTGGAGCATATATATATGGCAAAAGAGTATAATATGAAATAAACATTTCATGGTTGCACAAAAATGGTGAAAAAAGAAAATGAAATGGTGGAGGCTCCAAACTAATAGTTTAGGAATAACTTGGATAACTAGGAGGCATCTTAGCTTAGCTAAGATAGCTAAGATGCCTCCTAGTTATCTGATTGCACGTAGCGATAGAAGATTTGCAGGTTACAAGTCACATTTCCCTGAAAATGAAAATCTAAAGTGCAAGAATACAAAACACTTTTTAGAATTTTCATTCAAGCTTCCTATAGTCGAGCATCTCTATCGATAATGTATGTTTTTTAGCGACAAATTTGATATATGTATAGAAGAATTATTCAAACTAATTGTTTGAATTTAAACAATATAAAACTTTTTATTGTTAGAGTTTTATGAATTAATTAGTTCAAACTAATATTTTTAAACACTTTATAAATCAAAAGCATATCAAAATAAAATATTATGTAAAACTAAACGAATTAAAACAAAATCTTACCTATAGAGTAATACTCTTATTGTAGAATCCACATTTTCTTTTCTAGAGCTATTTTAACTGATAGTAAGCGGCAATAGAAGATTTGTGTTACAAGTCACATTAATTTAAACCTTAAAAAAATCACATTTTACTAAAAAAAGAAAAAGTTAAGTACAAAAAAAAAAGCACTTTTAAGAAATTTCTTTTAAGATTTTTACAGTTGGGCTTGAGCATCTCAGTTAGTAGAGTATGTTTTTGAGCGTTGAATTTGATAAAAAAGCATATCAAAATTAAAAAAAAATACCACATCACTGATAGAATCTAATATAAATATAACTATTTAAGAAAAACCCTATCAAGAGATTGTTTTTTTTATACTTCTGAAATTAGTGCCAAAAATATTTAACCATCCTAAGATGACAAAAAAAGACAGGACATGGAAAAATAAAAGGTTTTGAAGAGGAGAAGACAAAGACGTAAAGATTGTTAGATATTATTGCTGGTGCTGCGAATGCAAGTTGTAATAATTAAATGGTTCAAATGAATTTTCAGCAATCACAGAAGGCCAACAAGTTGCAAAAAGTTGTTCCTAGAAAAATGTCATACGACTTTACAGCCAGACAAGTTGTTCCAACTTATTTGTCCTTTTTAAACACTTTCATTATCAAAAAGCTTGTCGAGATTACTGCACAAATTAGAAAAAAAGAAGGCTTAATGTTTTATGTAGCAACAATGAAAAATATATATATTTAATTTTTTTAATTATACAATAATAATTCGTGAGTAATCAAAAGTGCTATAATTATTTATTATTCAAAATAAACTATTACTATTTATGAAATATATTTTTTGTTAGTACTATCAAAGAAAATTAAACCAAAAATGATGCCTTCTAGCATACTTGCGAGTCATTTCTCTTGTTAAAAACCAAACCTCACTACTAGAGTCCTTTTTTTTTTTCCTACTAATATATTGAGATAATGGAGAGAAGGTTTTCTTTGATTTTCTCTCTCTTTCACCATCAAGTGATTTATTTATTTATTTATTTATTTTGGTTTTGGATCCCAAAACATCAATAAAATATGTATTTAGGTCGTCCTTATGATATAGCTCCACCTCCACTCAAATATGATGGAAACCCTAAGTTTTGGAGTCTAGTGGTATGGCCATTTTGGTAGTTACTAGTTAGGCATTTATTTTCCACAATATAGTTTCTCTATTAGCAGGTATCTTCATATGATTTCAAACAATGTTATTTACATTAACATTTTGGGTATACTAGTACTTGCAAAAGAAAATTGCGTAAACGAGTACTCGGTATAGTTACGTGATAAGTTTACAGTTACATTTTTTCTAAAATATACATTGCAATATTCCACTTATAACCGTTAGACTATGAAAAAAAATAATTTGAAAGGCCGAAAATTTGCAAGTGCATTGATTTTTAACATATATATACGATTCTTTTTTTTAGGGATTTCTTATGATGGAAAATATAAGTTTACTCTACTCGTAGAAAACGGTGTATTAGTTGTCAGATTACAGTTTTAATAGTCTAATGTGCTATTGTCAATGTTTAAAATTTGGTTATAACCATTGCTCTAGACACCTTATAAATTTATAATATTTATTATAAGTTGTGAAGTTCTAAGAAATGGGATATTGCCAAAGTGATCAGTACCAAGTTGAGGTTATATGCCAGGTTGTAAAATTCCAAGAAATTGGACCGGGCTTTCTGTTGTTTTCTGGTGTGCAGAGAGACTCATTTCTCAGAGATCTTGTATCAAAAAAAAAAAAAAAAGAAGAAGAAGAAGAAGGGGAAAGTTCAATGTCATGGGAAAGAAAATGAGTAGGAAGTTAAGTTGCAGAAGAAAAAAGAAAAAGACGGGCCTTTGCAATGCAAGTAGCAAAGTACACATAATAGAGACTCCAAACTTCCCTATCATTGATGGAAATGGCAATATATGAATTATTAAGTTTTGTTGAAATTATGTGTGATGAATTCTTGTTTAACTCCTTTTCCGCCTTTTTGGGTGGCTTTTTAGCCTTTTCCTAAGCTAAATAACTTGTGTTCTTTAACTTGAAATAGTAGGATTGCAATTTGCACAGATTCTCACTTGGAATCTGACAGTGACATTAGAGTAAAACAAACTATCTAGGGCGCATAATGCATGAATGAGATTTTGGTGCTTTCTATAGGGCCATAGATAGCAGATAGAGTGTATTAGTCGGTCTAAGGAAAATAAAGGGGTAAATAAATAAGAGAATATTAAGGTAAACAAATGGAACAATTATATGCAGCTCGTGGAGTTTTAGGGCTCTCATGTGATACAGGTGGGGGTCCCACCTATACTAGTTGCGAGCCTAGGTCTCCCCGAGCCGGAAAGCTTTTTTTGAAACAAATTAGGATGTATAAGTTAAAGTTAATTGTAGTATTGATTTCTGGTTTCTTTTCTATGTTTCTAAACATCTGTACATTTTCCAACTTCCATAAAGATGATTAGTGCGTCCATGTGACCAATTTTTTATTGTTAAAATTTTTAAGTTTATTTTCGCCCTGAATTTTTTGTCATTTACAAATTAGACCTCAAAATTTTCAATTTTAGTTTTTAGGACTCTAAATTTAATAATCAATATATAAATGGATGTTAATTGGGGCCACAAATATCAAAATTAAAAAGTTTAGGGTTTGATAAGCTGCGACCATTAACTAGATTCACATTTTAACTTGTCTCTGGAAGAATCCTTCTCTCTTAGGCATAAAATTATTTTTATGTGTAATTCAGGAATATTTTTTTTTTTTTAAAAAAGTATGTTTGATAATAATTCTGCAAAAGCGTATTCGTTATATTCACCCTCGTAAATAACCAATTGGACTTCGAGGTAAATTGTTAAGCTACGGTTCATCCTATTCTTACAAAACAAGTTCCAATTACCGATTGAATGCACAAAATAGAAACTTTACAACAGAACTTGCCTAGCTAACGAAAAAGTTTAGGGTGAATTTGTGTTTAAATGGGCATTTTATAAGCTATGAATTCTGAAATTCAGAATCCCTTTTAAAATTATAAGTTGGAGGATCAAAAGTTTTCAAGTATCGATAAATTTAAGGTGCTCCAATTAAAAAAAATGCTAAATTATTTTTTTAAACTCGAAACGAACAGTTAGTAGAACCTAGCACATCACACTATGATTATGACACTATTCAACTTTCATATAATTCTTTTAGTAGAATACGGGCACCAAATTAATTATGACCCCTTTTGACCTCCTTTACATAGCTTTTCATGATTTTCTAAACTAAACCTTTCTTTAGATTTCACTAAAAAAAAAAAGAAAAAGATTTCACATAACATATTCGATGACTAAATCAATAGGCTCGGTAGGAAAATAATGAGAAACACTCCAAAGAAGCCTCCAAAAATACCGAGGCTTAAAAGTGAAGATCCTGCTTTGTACTTCCAATTATCCATCAATAGAATGTTGATCAAACTATTGGGAAAAAAACACAAACACACAATTGGATAGGTCATTATTATACTTACATACTGTTTGATAAGGAGTTGTTTTAACCACCATCTTAGTTAAGAACAGTGTAAAGCTCTTTAATACTACATTAGAAAGAAAAAAATGCTACAATATAAAGCTCTCACATACTATAATAAAAATAGTTTTAATTAATAGTTCCCACCACTACACCAAAAACCCTAGTTTTATTACTCAAGGACAAAACAGTCAATGACGAGTATTCATCGAAAATACTTAACTAGAACTATAATTCAGTGAAAGTTCTAGTGATCATTTTATTGAATAAATTAATGCTTCTTTGACAAGAGAGAGAAAAGCTCATCAAATAGCTTAAATTATAATGGTTATCCCATTTGGAGTGAGAATTTCAGTACCATTTAATGTTTCTCAAGAAAAAAATAGTTCCACGTTTAGTTGATCCTTTCAAACAGTCCTATGAAAGTTTTACTAAGCACTAATCTCTAATCTTATAGACTTGTGAATAATGTCATGATTTTAAAAGTCAAAGTGAATTATTGACTCAGTAGATATGAATATATATATTAAAATTATTATGAAGATGTACACTAGGATGAAAAAAATTGAAGATATAAGCTTTAAATAAACTTAACATAAAGAGTAAAATTGTTAAATATATCCTCCTTAAAAGTGAGCAGTGACGGAACTAGAATTTTGTTTCAGGAGGGGTGTAAACTTACAATTTTGAAAAATACCAAAAACCTTTTAAAATATCAACTCCTAATTTTAGTGTTATTTTTTCAATGTGATTATATTCTAAGAACATTTAATTATTTTTTAATTAAAATAGATTGAAATGTTATGTTTTAATAGAAAAGTGTTTTCAGTTGAATAGTAAAATTATTTTTTGAAAGGTTTTTCTTGAAATGTATATATAAGTGTAGCGTATTTGAGTAATAAAGCTTTTAGCTGAAAACTTAGATAAAAAAATATTTGCGTTTTCCTATTAAATTATTTATATGAAGTGCTAAAAGAAAAAATAAAAATAAAAAAAGGAATACATGCATTTGAAAACAAAATTACTTTAATAAGGAAAAATTAGAAAAAAAAATCTTTATGAGAAAATAGTAATAAAGAGTGTTCCATAAAAAAATGCTTAAATATAACCACATTTTAGAAAATTACTTTTATAGGTCATCTTAAGAAAATTATAAGAACTTGAAAAAACAAATACTTTAAGAAAACCAAATTAGACAAAAATATTTCAACAAAGCACCTAGAATTTAATAAGAAAATACAAAACAAAAATAGAATAAACAAAAAAAGAAACATGTAATTTAGGATTAGTGGATAGATATTTAAAATACATATTTATTCACACAGGTTAAACCATCACTGGATAAACTATCAAGAATCACCTCAATACATTCTTTAGAAGACAAAATGTAGCCAACATAAGCTAAAGAAACAACAAATTCTTGATTTTCGTAAGATAATCATCAACTGACAAAGAACCTGTTTTGATTTGTCGAAGCTGAGTCTTGAGTTGACTGGCTTTGGCACGAGTTTGAGAAGCAAAGTATTGATCCAATTTTCCCCAAATTGTAAAGAACGTTTCACATCCAACCAATCGAGACAAAACAGACAAAGAAATAGACAAAAGCAACCATGACATTAAGAGTTGGTCCTGCTGTTCCTAATTGTGAAAATCTTTGTTAACCTCACCTGATTTGGCATCATCGGGAGAAATTGAGGAACACCATCGTTGGCGGAGACGAAATGCTGGAGACCATAGCCACAAGTGATTGAAGTTAATAGGAACAAAACGAGCAGAATTAGCAGAAGAAGAAGAAATGGAAGTGAAATCAATCGTCGAAAGCGAAAGATTGGATGAAAGACTAGAAGAATTCACTATCTCAGGATCGCCATTATTCTCCATTGAAGAAGATGAAAGCTCTTATACTATGATGGAAACCTAGGAATTTCAAAAAAAGAAGAATAAAGAATATTTTCAGGAATTTTCTGGGACTTTCATTAACTGGTAAACTGTACACTTTAGGACTTAAATACACCACCCGTTGACAATCAGAAACCAAAACAAATCTAGCTAATCACAACCATTAACCAGTACAAAACTACCTCGTGTATAACTGCCTAACCGACTTAATCACATCCTCTAACAAGGGGCATATACACATACATATATATTTATATATATAAAGTTTAAACACGTAGATATACATTTAAAAAAAAAAAAAAAACATCAAATATCCAAGGAGGGCATATACACCACCTCGCCCCCACCTCCTACTGCCTCTGGTCCCATGAACAAGGGGCCACATTTCCATGGCCAAAAGTCCTTATCCTATTTTATAATTGTTTTTATATCCAAAGTAGATTAAGAGTATGCATATTTAAATTTTTTTTATAATTGAAAAATAGATTAAGAGCTTGTATAATTTCGGTCAGTTTATCAACTGGCCCTGGATGCTTTTTGACGGTTAGTAGCTGGCGGTTTTAGAATGTCAAGAGAAAAATTACCTTCACGGACGACGACGGATTTGCAGAGGGTGAATGGAGAATGTGACTCCTAGCCCAGGATGATTTACCTTCTTTTTTTTTTATTTTTTTTATTTGATTGCTAGAATTATATAGATGGGATTAAGATGCAAATAAATATTTTTTTTTTTGAAGTATATAGAATGTTTTTGAAATGATTAAATTAAAACTTTCAAATAATTTCAAAAACCATATTTACGCGGAATAAATAAATTATTTACATCGAGTAAATTCAGTACCATCACTGTGTCTGTGTGTGATGTGTCTATATATTTACATATGAGCCTGAGTGATTTATGGGCTATTAAGCTTGGGCTTGGGCTTACTCCATGCAGTCCTTAATCTTATTAAAAAAAATAAAGGGAAAAATGCATATGAACAGATGGTGGTCTCCAATAGTCGGTTTATATTCGCAGATTTTGTTGAACATCCGTACTCCTGGGGTGATTGTGTTTTCTATGAAAACATGGTGTTCAAGATGTGTTAATTTAAGTTAATTTGAGGAAAGATGGACATAGGAAATTACTGTTCGCAGTTGTTTATATCCACAAAATTTTTATTGTGAAAAAATTAGAGACAATTTTGTATTAAATAAGGCATATTTATTATGTATTTTAATTATTAAATGCGGACATAATTGTATTTTATCTCATAACACGATAGCAAAATAGGAAATTTTAGGGGGAAAAAAAGAACACTACTAAAGTATAAAATTTGATTAAGAACACCTTCTCTACTTATTAATAGACAATAGGGTGTTTGACATAATGGTTAAAACCATTGATTAAAATTATAAACATTGTAGCATATGAAAACTTTATACTATAGTAACTTTTTTGCTTTTATTATAGCATGTGAGAGCTTTATTGCTCCTAACTAAAAAGTTAGTTAGAACCAATTAACGCTAAACAGGCTAACTTCTTAAATTGTGAGATGGTACGTTGTTGCTGTTGTGCTACGGAAGAATATGTGAAATATGTGATTAGTTTTAGAGACAATTCACTCTCTTTTAAACTTGAGAAGTGGACAACCAAGAGTTGATTATAAGACATAAGAGCATGCGACTAAGATATCTACCACTTTTTTGAAGGCAAACGATGTTTTTGTTAGGCCTGGTTGTTCCATTTCTTCTTTCATATCATTTCAATATAATATACAATATAGATTTCTCCCATGGATATTAGAAAAGTATTTCGCTGATGAGTATTTGTTTCTTAGCTATTAGGTTTGTAAAAGAAAGATAATTTTGACTAAATATACGGTGCATTTGTTAACATAGTTAAAACTAAGAGTTAGAACAATTTTATTATAGCATATAAGATATTTATATTATAGTTTATTTTTGTTTTATATTGTAGCATGTGAAAACTTTACACTGTAACAGAAAGAACGAAATTTTTTGAATAACATTGTCAAACGAATCCCTAATGATTTGAAAATGTCCACTGTCAGTGAGATTTACGTGTCAGAAAAGATCCTTACAGAATATCACAATATCACAACATGGGTTAATTGTGAATACCAACATTTATGGTCACGTGTATAATGAGCCTAAGCTGTGCCACTATTTTACAGCAGAAGTGTAATGATTTTAGCAGTGGATACAAATGTTTCCAATTCCATAATATCATGTGTTATGTTATATTATTGAATATCGACAACTCAGAATTTTGTTCTATGGTTGATAGTAAGTGTTCATGACCATCAGATTTGTATATTATTGTTATTATTATTATTATTATTTCTCTGAAACCCCGATAACAAAACTGAAAAGACTATTATTTTTATCACGGTCGACACTTGACGGGGATTATATGGTTGTTCCGGGCCGGACCTACATGCCATACTGGGCCTCATGGGCTGATGAAATGAGCCTCTTTCTAGTCTAATCTGTCACTCTAATTTTTTTTTTTTTTCTGAATATTCTTTTGTAAAGATTAAAATCCATTTTCTTTTTCTTTCGGAAAAATAAAAGAGAAAATTAAACAACATGGATAAATTTCTATGGTGGAGTTAAAATTTGCAAAATAATTTTAAAAATTACGAAATTTGCGTGATAATTATCATAATAATATATATTTTTAGAAATGTAATAATGTCACGTTTGTACTACATAATTACACAATAATTGTTTTATTGATATCAATTATCTTCTTTCTTTTAATATCCTAAAATTTTACTTTATTTCAATTTCATCACTGAAATTTTCTATATGTGTTAAAAGCCTTAAATACTAAAGATTTAAAAATTTAATTGTCCTTTGGTAAACATCATACATTTCTTTACTTGCTTTTTTAAAAAAATATATGTCATCTCATGAAGGAGAGAATTATATGAGAATGACACAGAGCTAAAGAAGCAAAGGAGACAATATGGTAAAAAATGTCTAATTTGCTTCAAAAATAGACCCAGTTTCTTAGACATCTGGAACATCAAGGTCCATAAATAAGAAATTTGGTGTCAGTTTTGGATATGACTTTTCAAGACTACATTCATTTGCAATAATTTTGTGTGTAAATCAAATTTAAATCTTCTGAAAAAGTGGATTTGTCATATTCCTCTAATTTACCCATTAAAGAATACCAAAAAGAAGAAAAAAAGGGAGGAAAATGTACCAAAATTACCTCACATTCATTCAAGAAAAATGAAAGCCGCGTTCTACCATATGTGGAATCCGGCGTGTGAGGGTTTGTTTGGCGAAACTTTTGCTTGTGGTTTTAATCAATAGAAAAAAAAAAAAAAAACAAAAAACAAAACAAAAGCTATAACCTTTTAGTGGATGTATGAAACTATATTTTAAAAAGAGATCAAATGACTTAAAATAGTTTTATAATTTTTAATAAGTAATAAAAATGTTATAATAAAGTTTATAATATCTTACTAAATATCTAGTATGCAGTATATAGTTTATTTTAGGAGTGTTTTTTTTAAATTCACATTTTATGGCTTTGATCTAAAGCACTTTTAGAGAACTAAAGCGCTTTTAGCAAATCATTTGAATACTTTTAGAAGTAGCTTTTGGTAGCTTTTGATAGCTTTTGGACTTAGAAAGTCAAAAGCAACTTTCAAAAAGCCTTATCAAACAGGCCTTGAATATAATTAGAACTATAAATATTATAGCATGTAAGACTTTTACACTAAGTATACTTTTATTTGGTAAAATATGATGACTTTATATTGTTTATGGTTAAAACTTGGTTCTCAATAAACTCTAAAAAGTTTGTTGGGGCTCCACAGCCATTTATTCAACAGACAACAGGGGAGGGAAACGAAAATTAAAATTCCAAATTGATTGATAATTGTGCAAGCTAACAGAGTTAATCATTCAATTACAACGAATACATATATCTTTTTCTCTAATCTATACTAGTAGCATCTTTACTTTGTATTAAAGGAAAAGAGAAAGTAAGTAGTGTTTCACTTTCTTTTTAAATCATGTGTTTATTTATAAAATTAATAATAAAAGTTTTGTAGCTCTACACAATATAGAGAATAAGAAAAAGGAATATCAATCCTCCCATACCTTTTAGTATTAATTCTTGATCAAAAGAAATGAATACTATATTTACTTTAAATTTTCAAATTTAAATATTAACATTTAATAGCTATATAAAAAGGATATTTTATAATTACATTAAATAATATCTATATTTCTAATAGAAAGAGAATGAAATAGTTTCCCATTTCACTATTAAATAAGTAAGTAAACACTAGAAAGAGATGAATGATGCTTACTAGTATTATTTTATTTTTCTTTCCAATTTCATTATCTCTTCCTTTATATTCCTTTATGGTTTAATAAACATGCCCTTAATGTTATCTGGTAATTGTTTAAATACACCATTTCAAATAGAAACCCTAGAGTTTAACATCTCAATTAAAAAATTTTTAGAAAATAGTAAATTTGAAAGGTATTATGTCATATATCTTCTATTTAGGACTAACATGCATGCATAGGACACGACCTAAAGTACAAGTGCCCAATGGTTGAGGTCTAACTGAATTAATTTTTATACGTAAAATTAAAAGAAAAAAGAAATAATTCATGTAAGGCAGTCACCCCGACTTGTCAGTCACCCCCACTTGTCTATAGGTGATTTTGCCATGATTTATATGAATGAAACACAAAAAAAAAAAAAAGAAGGAAAAGAAAAGAAAACATTGAGATTACTATAACTTTTATTTGAAGTCCAAAGATGAATTAAAAAAATGGTTGCCTGCATAACCTAACAGTAATTTTGTGCTCGAATCCACAAAAAATGTGGGAAAAAAAATTAAATAGAAAGATTTATGATATTATATATACCACTTATATTCACAAAAAAAAAAAAAAAGAAAAAAAAGAAAGAAAGATCGGTAATATTATATAGGGTTAACTTTAATTTTGGCCCCTAAGCTTTGCAACTTGTCTCATTTTGGTCTAT
Organism: Artocarpus hirsutus; assembly: GCA_946598075.1. Taxonomy (NCBI): domain Eukaryota; kingdom Viridiplantae; phylum Streptophyta; class Magnoliopsida; order Rosales; family Moraceae; genus Artocarpus; species Artocarpus hirsutus. Next base: position 32,964 of record CAMOHE010049796.1, on the reverse strand, counting down.
GAACTTTAAAACATAGTCAATTACAATCCTAAACTATTCAACTTGTCTCATTTTTGACATTTCATTATTATATCTATTAAATATTAATAGCATTGAGCAACTAATTTCACTTTTGCCCCTTAAACTATGCACCTTATTCTATTTTAACCCTTAAAATTTAAACTATAACAAATTTGAACTATAAACTTTATCTTATTTTGGCCTTTTAATTAATAAATCCGTTAAATATTGACAAATTAAGTCACATATATATGCACCTAATCGATTAATTATAAATTGACAGTGGAGATTATAGCTTTTGTAATCAATTTCACGCATGTCAAACCTACAAATGGGGAATTTCATAAACAAGTGTACATTTTTGTTGACTTAATATTAATACAAATTTTGAGTTTTTTTTTTTTTTTGTGATTATTGGGTCTAATTAAGGGAAATATTTATTATTATGTCAGTTTTGTAATTTACAACTCCAAAATTTAGTCATAAAAATGAAAAATACGACATAGAGTAGTATTGTGTGTTTTTTTTATTAGATAACCATATATCCAAGTATTTTTTTTCCTGATTTGTTCATATTTTTTTTATTTTAATTCATGTTAAATCATATGATGGAGAAAGTCTAATAAAACTTCTCGAGCAAAAAAAAAGAGTAAAAGTTTTATGAAAAATTTAAAAAAAAGGAAAAAAATAGTAAAACTTATATATTTTGACTTCAAAATATATGTCAAAATACATATAGAGTAAAAAAAAAAAAGGTCATTTGTCTTAATTCGTCAATACTTAACATATTTAGTGACGATAGAGTCAAACTGGTACTAGTTTCATAGTTTAGGAGTGTAATTTGTTATAATTTAAAGTTTAAGTAAAAATAATTTAAGAGCCAAAAGTAAAATTATTGGTTTGATTTTGTTAATATTTAACAAATTTGGTAACGAAAAGGCCAAAATGGGACAAGTTAATTAGTTTAAGGATGTAATTTGCTACTTTTTCAAGTTCAAGAGCCAAAATGAAATAAGTTACACAATTCAAGACTCAAAAATGAAATTAACCCTATTATATATACCACATTTTCTAAGTAGCCTATATTTTTCCGAATTTCCACATTGCACAAGAGCCTCAATCTAATTTTAGAACATATGTTGCATAATTGGTAAGCAAGCTCACACTAGTGGATCTATGCATATACGCACACTCAAGGATCAAATATTGTTAAAGGCAAGTCAATGGTTTTTTAAAATTTCGTGATTTAACAGATGTGCAAATATTTGATTTTCCTCTTTAAAAAAAAAAATTGATCTTCCATTCAATTATTTCAGGAGATTTGTATCACTATCAGTATTCTTTCCTGTTATTATAAAGACCACAAAAGACCACAACATGTTTGTATTTCTTATTCCTTTTAATCAATGAAAGATGTGAATGATTATTATAAAGATGACGGTCATTCACAAAATTTTCAATCTGTCTCTAAATCTATATATTGTAATGTGTATGTAATAGATTATATATGTGTGTGTTAAATGCCAATAAAAAATATAATATTATAAGGGAAAAAGAATCTTTTTGCCTCCAAATTTGCGCTGGAAATAAGAATTTTAATAATTAAACAATCCCATTAAGAGTTTTTTTTTTCCTTGACTAGTTCGTCCAAACCCTTTTTAAATTTTCTTTCTTTTTTATTGTCAAATTTGGCCATCTCGAGCCCTTTTTATTATTATTATTATTTATTATTTTCTAAGGGATCTCGAGCCTTATTCGAAGCTTAGGAGCTAAAAATTTGTATATAATTAGATGTAAATAAACACATCTGGTCAACTGAATCATATAAGATTTTCTCAATATTTTATGGCTACGAAATTTTCTGACCTGCGCCTTTACTTGCAAGTTAAAGGGGAATACGCCAAATTTTCTGCATAGAAAATGTCAACACGAACTACATGGGACTCACCGCTTGGTTAGGATGAATAAACGTCTTTTTACGGTAGAAATTTTAATTGATTTTTTTAAGTTAAATATAATAAAATTGCATCAAAATAAATACCTAAAATATATAGTTTATAATATAAATCTGATAGGTGAAATATAAATTAGTGTAATTTTTATGTCTTATTATAGAATCTCGTTACAATTGAAAAAAATAAAAATATTTAAAAATTAATTTTCTAATTTTTGACATTGAAAGTTGGTTGTACATGTTGCACTTAGACAATAAACTAGAGAGACAGATATGGAACATTTTTTAGGAAATCAAGACTAGTGCTCAACTAGCGTGCGAACGCCAAGACCAACGTGATCAGTCTTCCATGCATCTAGAAGCATTTTTGTCGAACAATTAATGTTAATGTCAATTGCATGGAAAAGCAGAAACTCTGCCACCAAACCCTAGGGAAACGTCAGCCCTTGAAAGTTGCAAGATCTTTTAAGGACCAAAAAGATAATATTCTTGAGTTTAAGGATTACCTGCTCCGAGACAAAGCAAGGGTATCATCATTCACATACACACACACACAGAGATACACGCACTTAGATGCAAGCATTGTTAAGATCATCTTTTGAGGATTATATATACTTCCACGAAACATATAATCAACTGAGAAATATAATATCACATTTAAGGGGTGTGGTTTTGATATTGGTTATGTTTTTAAGTGATACAGTTGTTATTAACCATGTGGTATATAAATCAAATGGTTGTAATTAATTAAGTAGTTGATAAAAAAATTTGACGATAATTTATTAGGTTAAATTATAATTACGTATGTTGTCAATTATTATTAAAACATGCTCTTATTAAAAATGTAACTATTGCGTTTGTTGACCAGACTCAGTTACAAAAAAAAATGTAACTATTGAAAAACTAACCATTAAAAAAATCCTTATTTAACATAACATTAATATTGAAAATATATAATACCAAGACAATAAACTATTTCAAGATGATATTACCCTTTTCCAACATCTGTATTATATTGAATAAATGTTATTTCACACTTCTTTCTCACTTATGTATAGTTCTCTTTAGAAACGGAGCTACGTATAGTTGATGATAGGTGTCAACTCCACTAAATTTTTTTAATTATGTACGTATATTTTATTAAAATTTACGTTTCTTGCCCTTTATGAAATTATAGGCCCACGCCCTTTACTATTTTCTGGGATTGAATTGTAAATCTCAATACTGTAGATTCAGATTAATTATTGTAAAAAAAAAAAAAAACAAGAAGAAATAGAGTAGTTTAGGTGTCTAAAGGCAAGAACCGAATTATAACAACGTTGACTTGGTTGCAGAAAGTAGTAAAGTTACATGCTAAAGTCAGTAGCGACGGTTAATCTTAAGCTGTAACTCTAGAAGGGGTTGAAATTTAGGATTCAATTCTGTCAAGCTGACACTTTGCGTCTGAGTAAGTCAAAGAGTCATTTAATATAGCAATCGCTTTTAGATTACATGTTCAACCGCCCCGGATTGTTTTTTTCTTTTTAGGAGCACTAAGCTACGACAAGCCTTTGTAAAATCTCCATTTCAAGTGTGTAATGTTTATAATTATATGAAAATAGAAGTAATACGGACAAGTATTATTGTGGAACGTTTGAGCCGAACAAAACGGAAAAAGAAAGGGATACAAAACCAATGAATTTAGCTTATATGTTTTTTTTTTTTTTGCTTGTTTTGTGTCATCTAAAGTTATGCTACGTCAATTAAAATATTTTAAATGATATGATTAGTGATATAATATTTTAACTGACATAACAGTTTAATTAACGTGGTATAATATTATTAAAGAGACATAAAAGAGACAAAAATAAGGGGATATAGGAGTTGGTTACCGGTATGAACTTTTTTTTTTTGGGTCCCTCATTGGTAGGAATTGTTGTTTTAACATTTAGATTAACTTTTTTTTTTTTTTCAAAATCTAATCCCTATGAGTAGAAACAATTATGTATAATGTGTAGTGTACTGTTAATTTTTTATATGGATACTTATTGATCAGATGGTTGAAAAATTAATCCAACAACTAAAATAGCAATTCCTACCCGGAAAAAAAAAAAAGCTCAAAACCGGAAAAGAAAATGTTAGCAGTGTTCAATGTTCATAATAGACAATAAATTTGAAATTTGCAATTAAGATATTCAATTCCTTATAATTTGTAAGGGCTTTATTTTATTCGTTTTTTTAAAAGAGAGAAAAATATATTTGATACCAATAAATGGCAATATAACACCAATGCACACTCGGAGGGCCTCCTGCTAAAAGAAACACAACACCAACAAATAAAAATTCTACCGATCTTTACAAATAAACGCACAACGGGGATGCCAAATATTTAACACAAAACTATCCAATAAATCCCTACAAAATAGAGTTTAAGAAAACGCAACTAAATGCTACAAACAACACAAACACACAAACAAATCAAGTAAAAACCATTGTCATTAGATACACCTACCAAACTAAACATAAAAACGAAAAAGAAATTCTAATGAAGAGACAACCGTAAACGCTTAATTAGAATCATATTATGATACGGTTGATACACGGTCCAAGCCTTGCCCCCACTACTATCTCAATCTCATCGCTACAAGCTCGTGCATGAAAATTCAAGGTTGAAAGCCAGACAATGCATCAAGATTGAATATACCATAGCTCAGACCAGAATGCTCATTCTCTTTCTCTCTTCTATCGTCAGTCGACATTTCACTTTACTATTTGTAAGGGCTTCAATTGAGTAAATAGTATTGTTCATGAGGATAAAGGTACTTGTGGAAGCAATTCCTCCATAGTTGCTTATTCAAAACAACTATCAAATAAGTAGGTTCTTTTGATAGTCACTTTTTTGTCCCTTTAACAAAGATGATTACTAAAACTACTAGGAAAGTTGTTTTAGGTAGTGTGGAGATTGACCCCAAATGAGACCCAAGTGTTGTAGAATAGACCTAATATTTTCCGAAAGATTGTTTCGCACAATGTCTAATTCAATTAGGGTTAATGAGACAATTGACCCAATTACGTTTATTGAATTAAAATATGACTCTAATTTGTAAAAATTCTACAAATGTCTCATAATGATATCATTAAAATTATTTATATGTAATTATATAGTACAACATGTAATATCATTAAGATAATTACTATATCATTAAGGACATTTTTAAGATATTTTAAATATTGTGTTAGATTTTAATTTCATAACAATAATTTAGACACATATTGTAATTTTTTGATTCTTCAATTATACAAGAAGATGTTTATGAGAAAAGTAATTGGGATAGAGAGAAAAAATAATTCGAAGTTTTGTGAGGGTGACACAGTATGCGCTAGCGGACATAGTAAAGGAAAGTACAACTTCGTCCCTTTTATTATTTATTTTATTTTATTTTTCTTAGGAAAAGTCATATTTACACTGCTATTTAAAAAGTCTTAGGTCCTATTTAAAATGACTTAAAACAAGCTCTTTTTGTTTTATTTAACCAAAAACTATTTTTGGACGTATTTGGATGGACATGCTGATTGAGCTTTTGATTTTTATAAATACTTTTTGAACAAACTAGCTCCTTATATACTTATAAAAAACTTCTTGTATACATATTAATTAATCTCGTATTTGGAAATAACAAATTACAGATTCCATCAATATATATCTATGTATTACCTACCTTTTATAACAAAAAGTCTTATTAATTTATTTACCCAGATAGGTTTAAAAGCTCTTTTTATTGTATTATCTAAATATTAATTAAAAAGCTTTAACTTATGTTTCGTTTCTTCCACTGCTTGAAAGTATTTCACAAGTGAATCCCAAACGAGCCTTAATTAACGAGACCATGCATATTTCAACCAAAGAAAAAATTACAACGAGTACATGCATATTAATTAAATAGTGTCATTTTATATTCGGCCTGAATTTTTCACTAAGTCATCCTTTAAATTTAGTAAATTATTTGTGAATCTATAAAAATTGATACAGTTTAGAATATTCTCGTACATAAGACTTGAGCTTGTTTAAAGGAATATACTGAAATTTTAAATAATAATTGGAGCACATTATGTAGTATTTCTTTTTAAAAAAAATGTGAAACCATTCATTGATTTGCAGCACTTTTGCGATATTTTATTAAATCTATATTGAATTTTGCGCAATTTAAAAATTAGAGAGCAACTTGCGAACTTAGGGAGTCTAATTAGCAGCACATAATGCAATATCACATATATACTTCGACTAAGCTAATTATATATACGTAGAAATCGTCTATGGACCTTTCAAAAGCAACATCTTTCTTTTTTAACATAAAAAAGCGACATCTTCCTAACATAACAATAGAGCCGATCAAAAGTATAACATGACATTTGTTTCATATCACTGATGTTGGAAAGATGACATCAATAAATTTAGTAATTTTAGACTATTCTTCCACCATTTCAACATCCATGTACCTATCGCTAAACAAATATCATGTTACACTTCTCACCATTATATTATATGTTACATTTGAGAACAAAACCCTATCTATGCGCATGTATGATTATGCCACTGAATGTATACTTGGAAGAACATTAGTCTACACGTAAGACAAAAAATAAATCTATTACTTGATTTATTCTCAAAATGATTATTTTTGGCTTTTAACAATTAAAAGCTTTTCTTAATAGTGTCTCAATAATTTATCAAAAGAGTTTAATTTCCTCTTACAAAGAATAGTTTAACATTCTTAAGAACAACTCTAATAAAACGTAAAATTTGTATGCCAGTGTGAAAATTGCACATACTATATTAATGTCAAATGGTAACATGTGTTATATTTGGTGAGAAATTTAACTTCAAGCAGAGCATAGGTCAAATTTTGTAATATGGTGCTTTTCAATTAATAGCCACAACATTATTATTTTCAAATTATAGTAAAATTAAGAATTTTCTGTTTACAAGCTCAAAATGTAAAATTTATAATAAAAAGTATATGTGCAACTTAAAAATATATTTATCAGAGGAAAATAAATAAATATCAAATATGTTATTTTTATAACTTTTTGTATCAAATATAGCATTGAAAATTAGAATTTGCATTGAATTTGGCACCCAAAAACCACTTAAAAATGCCCAAACTACCTAAAAATTGTGTAGTCATGGTTGGACTTTTCACAAATTGTCACGAAAAAAAACCGTTAAAATTGTTAATAACTGCCTAAACTGCAGGCCATACCAGTATTTGGAGGCTAAGAAATGGGAAGCTTTGTTCCTAATTGCGGGGATAAAATCACTGAAGCCTTAAAAAAAAAAAAAAGGCAAAACAGGAAATGTTTCGCAGATTTTAGAGAGTGGAAGCGACATTATTGGCTGTATTGGATTGCAGTATAACATTAGAAAGCCCCATGGAAAGAGGTAATAGAAGTCCTTCGTGAACAACGAAGCTTCAACTGCGTGTTTGGCAGTGAAACACCAATTTAAGCCATCAAAAGGTCACGAATAACGCACCCCACATCAGGTCTGGAGCCAGAAAAATAAGTGAGAGGAGATGAACATCTAATTTTCTATTTTGAGGAAGACAAATACAGATTTTAACACTTTACACATTTAAAATTAAAAGAAAAATAAAAATTTAAATAGGCTACCGTCTATCATTGATCATATGTAGCTCCTGTTGAAGGACTTTTCACCAACCTAAAAATATGACGACACGTGTCATCTTCGATGACGAGTATCGACATTAGATAGTCGTGACAAATGAATTGTAGCATGGTCGAAGAATTAAACGACTAATGTAACTAAAGCTAGAGAACTCTTACAATTTGAGTAAGCAGACCGACATGCATATTTATATATTAAATGGTATATCAAGACGTCAACTTAATCAGATTAGATCAAGTATCTAAAAATGACTTTGGGGCAACCACTCTGTGAAATGCACATGCCCACATGTAAGGGAAACCTTTTATTATAAGACATGTCCCATTACTTGCACGACGAGAAGAAGCACACAAATATATATGACTCCTGACGAAAATGACAAGACAAAAGAATAACGAATATTCTCATTGGGCCCTTACTCAAACGAATAAATTAGAAAAAACCTTAAGCCTAAAAGGAATGTAAAATGTCCAAATCTGATAATTGTTCTAACAATCATTAGATTAAGAAAAGTTAAGTATAAATAGGACATGAAACCTAAAAAAATAGATCATTCTCTCTTTGAAATTCTACTCTCTCTCTACAATTTCTTATTTTTTCATGTTCCCAAAATACCTCCACCATTATTTGTCTGACTTGATTGTTAGGATGTCTTTTGCAGGCCAACCCCCGGCACCCACCAAGGAGGAGCAGCAAGGATCACGATGGAGAGTGGCAGAGGAGATAAAAAAAGGTTGATATTTAGAAATCCATTCTAACATTTCCATTCCTGCCCAACATCAAACAAGCTACCGTTGTCAAGAATTTATAGGAAGCAATAGCCTTATATTTCTTCAAATAACCGATTATAGACTTGAGATTATTGTTAGCAAGTCTTAGGAAAGACCTCAAATTAGTCATCTTATAATCGGAGGAGGCGAATCCAAAATTGCTTTAACCTTCTTTCAGTCCATGTCGATTTTGTCCTTTTAGTTTAGAGAACACTTGCCTCAAATGACATACATAATCGGTTAACGCAAATTGTGGAACTTAATTATTGCCATAACTATTATCGGGCTTACATAGAGGAATCATGTTTATTGATTTGTAAATTATTTAAAGGGTTAGTTCTTAAAGGATAATTAATTTAGGATTTCACACTTGTAAATTTAGTTGACCTCGTTTTCTTATATATAAAAGGGGTCCAATGTTAAGGTTATATTAAAAAGCTCAAAAAATACATAAAACAATTGTGAGATGTATATCTTTTGTAAACATCCTCTTTATCATGGTAATTATTTTTAATGTAAATACTATTATAAATTTGTGTATAAAATTAGGGGACCTAATTCTTAACATTTAAGTATCTGCTCAAGGTAAACCATAACCCGCAACAAATTGATGTTGAATCTTATACAACAAATTATTTAGCACATAGTGTGTTGCTTTTGGTGCTAGAAGGTACAATAACTAGAAAACTTCGGGAAATCAAGGTATCTCTACATAGTATATGAGTCTTTTAGGGAGTTAGTAACCCATATCTTCTACCCACTTATTGAAACCAACTCAAAGTCAAGACTTCACCAAAAAGTTTTCTTTGCATTTACTCTAAATGCTTGGGCTGTTCGAGAAGAAATAATGGGAAGAAGAGACAAAGTAGATGGGGCTTTGGCCTTTTGAGACCGACAAAACACCAACACCTCTTAATATTCATCCTTTTAATGATATATGAAATTTGATTTTTGCCCCTTCAGATCCAAACAAATATAGTATATCAAGGTTTACAGAACATATATATTGTTAAGAGACTCTTGATTTTTGTTAATATTGAACCGACGCCCCGCTAATTGAACCTTCTAAAACCGACACATCTTTAACGTTTTTGGTAGTAAGCTTTTAAAAAAGGCAAATAAGTATTAAATAAGTAATGAATGACAGCACCAAAATGAGCGTAAAATGACTATAGAATCTCTAAAACATTAATTTTCAGCAGCACCGAGAGTCATTCTGGAAGGAGGAAATAGCCTGGTTTAGAGGGCGAATAAAAATTGAGGACATTAGGAGAAAAGTAAGCCTTTAATTTTAAAAAATTATTTCAATGTCATCCCACTCGTATTATGTGAATAAAAAAAAAAGGCTGAAACAACTTTTTTGAAAAGTATTTTATAGGATTTAAAACATAAAAAACCCTAAATCAACAACCAATTTAAAAATATATCTTGAATTTTATGTTTTTAAATGTTAAACTGTTTTTCAAAATTTTTCCTCAAGAAAAAATAATTTTAAAAAAATATAGTCTAATTAAGGGTATCTTTTTCGTTTTCCCCCTTTTCTCATTCACAAAATATGCAAGGAATGAAATTAAAACAAGTTTTTCAAATTCAAAAGAAAGCTTTATAGCTTTTAAAAACATAGAAATAAATTGAGAGATAATAAAAACTAGGAGGTATAATTATAAAACTAACCTTTTGAGCAATCCTGCTTTTTTTATTGTTTTTATTTTCATTTTTATATCCTATCTTTTGAGGTTTCAAAAGTCATACCTTGTGCTTTGAATTGTATCATATTTATACTTTTAGACTTTTAATTTATACATAATTCTTACCCCTTTTTTTTTCATGCAATGGTTAATTTCTTGGGCATTTGTGAAAATTGATTTAAATTAAAATATTATAGTATGTGAAAGTTTTATAGTGTAACTCACTTTTGCTTTACGTTGTAAAAGCGTTACATTGTTTATAGTTTGCACCAATGATCTGAACCTATGTCTGCAAGCATATTTTTGAACAATGAAAAATACCTAAAAGCCCTTAAAGAAAAAGAATAAAAGCAAGAAAAAAAAATAAAAGAGTAAAAATAAAGGACATGTAGGTCTCTTTTATAGTCAAAATCATCCTTTAACTAAAAAACGTAAATATTTAAGATGAATTTAAAATAATATAAGATATAAATTTTATACGGTACAGGGTATAATATATAATGTTTGGCTAACCGCGAAATACTAAGTATGAAAATTAAAAAAAAAAAAAAAAAAGTTCCAATTTTTTTTTCACATTCTTAATGCCGCACATCTACATATCCTTTCCTATCTCTTTTCTCTTGACAAAACTAACAGCAGAATTTTTGGACCGTACAAAACAAGACGCTAGTTTGTCAATCAAAGTATTTGTAGTCCATACTTTTAAGAATGTATGTGTATAGAATCTATACATATTAATAAGAGCTTCGTAGCTCTTGTCTTTTTTACCAAAGCGGGGTTTTGGTGGAAACGTGTATTTTGGTCCCTTCTCTTTCGCTCTTTTTTTTAATATTTTATATATACATATATATATATATATACACTTTTTTTTTCCTCTTTTTTAGTATTTTTTTTGCTTTTAAGTTTTTTTTTTTTTTCATTTTTCTTCCCCAAATGTTCCATCTTTTTTATTTTGCCTTTCTTTTTAACATCTATAATCTATTGCATATATATTAAAAGAGCCATAAGACTTTACTGTTTTCAACCAAAATGCACGTTTTGGTTGAAATATGCCTTTTGATTTCTCTCCTTTTTTTTTTCCCGCTTTAAACCTTTTTTCTTTTCTTCTGTATATACTTTTTCTTTTTTCATTTTTGCCCTCTTTTTTAGCATTTATTTTATTTTTTTGCTTCCCAACTCTTTTTTCTTTTTTTTCTTCCCCAAATATTCTATCTTTTTCATTTTTGCCCTTTTTTTCAACATTTTTCTCAAAATTTTATATTTTAAAAGTATATCATTGAAGTATTTTCTTTCATCAAATTTTTCTCTATTAAAATCATTATCTTCAAATATGTCTCGTTTAAATATTTCTCTCGCAATTCTCTAAGATATTTTTTAATATCAAATATGGTTTTAATAACTTAACTTTTTTTATTTACCTAATTATTGACTTATATAACTTTCTCTTAAATAATCAATCGATGGAAAAACTAATAGTTTTGTTTTAGTTATATTGTTTGAATAAAAAATTCAACAAGTTGGGTACGCATGTGTATGCCCACGTGCTATTCAACTAGTATTAAAATAAACTCTATATTAGCCTCTATACATACGTAATTTAATTTAGTTAATGGACTTGGTTTTCTCAATAATATGTTCTTTTTTTTCCTTTTATGAACTTGGCGGAGATTTGAACTCTTCACCATTACGTAGAGTCGAGTGTAATTTTACTACTAGACTATGACTTTGTTGGTTTCACCATATGTTCTCTTTACGTATATATAGGGTGCATTGGAAGTGTGGTTAGTATTAATGGTTAAAAACACAGTAACATGTAAGAGGTATACACTGCAGCAACTTTTGGTTTTTACTATAGCATGTTAAAGTTTTTCACTGTTTGTTGATTAGAACTAATTGTTCTAACCAACAATGAAACACCCATATAGTCTCCCAAAAAAAGAAAATGTGTATTTCCTTTTGGCTGTTTAAATCCAAACAAAGTCATTTCAATAGTATTTTATAAACAACTATTGCTCCACACATGGGGATTCAAATAAGGGTGTTTGATATAGTAGTAGGAATCATTGGTTAGAACTGTTTATATTGTAGCATATGAGAGCTTTATACTATAGCAACTTTTTTCTTTTTACAGTAACATGTGAGAGCTTTATACTGTTCATAACTAAGATAGTGGTCAAAATTACTCTCATTAAACAGCCTTAAATCTCTTAAATAAATTATAAATCTCTTAAATAAATTATGCCCTTTTCCTTGCATAAGCTGAAAGTGAAAGAATGAGGAAAAATATAGTTTCAAGTCCTTTGACCTTGTTTAGTTTCCACTTCCACATTCCACGTGGTCAACAATTCAAGTAAAGAAAATTATTTTTCCACCCTTAGGACAATCACCGGATCAAAACTTTTCAATAATTCCAAATTGGCTCGCTTTAGAAACTAAAAAGTATAAATAAATAAATAAATAAATTTGCATAACCATCTTTTTCTCTTGGGTCCATCCTCCACCTATTGGCCCATGACAAGTCCCATTCGAGGCATGGATATGTGTTCTCACATGTAATGCTAAAATCCACGGGCTCACACGTGTGACCAACGAAGAAACCCAACCATGACCGCCAATGGCATTTTCGCAATTAAGTCCTGGAATCAGTGTTGTTCTTGGAAATAGAGCTCTCGCGACAGCTCAAATCTGCGGCATTCCATCCACCAAGGTTTACCAATCCACGATGAAGAAGCCAAAAACTCCTCCAAACAAACAGATATAAAAAATCCTTAGCCATGGTTAAAACTTAACCCTGAATCGAATTAACCATGGTTAACGTGTCTCCCCCAATCAAACCCGTCTTATATTAATCAAATCGGAACTAAGCCAAATGAGAAGCCAAGCAGAAAAATAGGAAAAAACGAAAAGAAACTGCGAGAAAGTGAAGGAACATCAGAGTGAGAGAATTTTCTCGAGAAAATGGCGTTCTACGTGGACGAAGAGGACGTCTGGAAATGTCCGAAGCATCCATCGAAACGCCGGAGGAGCGGAATCTGCCCGGTCTGCCTCCGCGAGCGCCTCGGCAGCCTCTGCCCCGACTGCGCCAACGTCCGGCCGTGTGGATGCTGCGCGACGACGACGTCCTCGCCCTCATCCGGCGACGGCGTCGGATCCTTCGGGAGGCTGTGGAGCCTCATCGAGGGAGAGCCGTCCCTCCGGCGCTCAAGGTCGGTGGCGATCCCCTTCCTCCGGTCGAGGTCGAGGTTCGTCGGCGGAGATAAGGACGCCGAGATCGGCAATCGGAGCGAGCCGCCGTCGGCGGGGAAATCGTCGGCGTTTTGGTCCGTCTTCAGGTTTTCAAAGAGCAAGCGGGGCGAGAATCGAGGAGGTCAGGATGAAAACGACGCCGTTGATATGAGGCGGACGATGATGATGAGGTCGAGGTCCGTTGCGGTTCCGATGGCGTCAGCGGCGGCGGCGTCGGATTCCGTGGCCGGAGGTGTTAAGCCGTCGTCCAAGGGGCGGAGTTGGTACTTCCCGAGCCCTATTAAGGTTTTCCGGCAATCCAAAATCTCAAGGATTGTTCATGAACGCTCGCCGTTGTACAGAGGTTAATAATTTTGTAGACAAATTATCATCAATATCTATAAAATTTTCTTATGATTAAGTAACAGACCAAAAAAAAGCCGACAATTTTTCTACTTTTTTTTTTTATTACTTCAAGGAAATTCTATCTATCATACATGTTGAACTATAATGGAAATGTTAAGTTAAAAAAAGAAGTAGATGTAATAATTGGAAATACAACAGTGAAATGTTATATTATGGCACTTGATTTGAACTAATTTTTTTTGTTTAAATTAATATTGTTCCACTGTGTTTTTTCTTAAACTTTTTAGGTTTAAATTTTTTAGTTCTCGCTTCTCAAAAGCTCTTTATATTAAATATGATTTTTAAAAAATGAATTAAAATTAAGATAAAATTAAAATATTGTAGCATATTTTTTATTTATGCTGTAACATATTTTGGTTTATATTATAATAAATGAGTGTTTACTCTGTTTCAATTAAAATTAATGTGTTAAAACTATAATTAGCCACTTCCCTTAAAAAAAAAACTTGGTTAAAAAAAATCAAATTGGTAGTTGTGGAATTGTAACAAAGAAAGTATCAAGGTCAAGTTTGTGATGTTTGTTGAATTGAGCTTTTTGTGTTTGAACTGAGAATATGCCATCTTTCATTACGTGGGTGGGAAGATTAAGTAGGTGATTGAAAGATGATAGGAATTGATTATTAGAAAATTTTTATTATAACACGTAAGAGGTTTATATTATAGTATTTTTTTAATTGTTATTGTAATATGTAAAAATTTTATATTATTTATAATTAAGTTTGTGTTGGTTTTTATTACGCGAAACAGGGTAGCTGTTGAGAATTATTAACTGCTGAGTAGTACCGTCAAATTGTGGCAATTATGGTCCACAAGGGCACGTGAAAATGTGTGAATATGCTTGTTTCAAAGTAATTATTTAACAAGTACCAGCTAACCAACACAAAATGTGAGAACCAAAAGAATGTAATGTACTTTTGATCGTTATACATTATGTACTTTTCTATACATGGATAATTATGCAGTTTGGCCTGGTTTGGTAATGAAATGTAGCTTTTTTGTTTGGGAGGTTACACTAGGAAAAATTAAATTGATGCATCAATGTTCAACACTCAAGACACCTTAAGCATTGCTTTTACCTCCTTCGCTTTTTTTATTTTTATTCGTTGTTTATATCCACTAGTTATGTCACTTTTTGAATTTAATGCCTTTACAACATTATGGTCAGCAAAATCGGTCGATATTCCCATTCAAATTGGTTGATACCTCATACCTGCTTTTTTATTTTTCTTTAGTTTTTTCCTTGGCGTTGATTTTATTGTCAGGGCTTCTTTTTTGGTCCTCCCATCATTGCGCCATAAAGCTAAATTACTAGCACAAAAAAACACCTAAAAGTGAAAGCTTGAAAGCTTAAGCTCTCTTTGGTTTTGTCTATGACAAATGATTGTAAACTAACTCGCTTTTATTTTCATAAATCTGCGGTTTAATAATGGAAATATTTCTTTAAAAGGTGTTTGACAGTTATAGTCTAAACTACTTTTTTAGTTATGAACAGTGTAAACTCTCACATGTTATAATAATAATAAAAAATCATTATAGTGTAAAGTTTTTATATGCTATAGTAAAAACAGTTTTAACCAACAGTTCTCCACTTGTCAGACACCGTAATAGTATTTTTCAATGAGGAACCCCAACATCGTATTGTATGTGTGAAAGAAGGTTGTAATAATAATAATAATAATAATAACATGTTATAGAAAATCTCAAAGGTTAATTAAATTATAAAAATGATACAGATACAAAGAAGCAAGCAAATCTTTTCTTGTGAATGCAGGGTCATGGTTGATTTTTTCCTCGCGACTCGCATGTGATATATAATTATAGCAATTGTTTTAGTCGGTCCATCCATAGAATATGGACAATATATTATCTCTGGAATTATCTGATAACTAATTTAATTCCTCTATATGGTGGGGTTGTAATATAATTAAAAGATTTGACTTCAATAATTTGCCATTATTTTTATAATCAGAGATTACTTCTGAAAGAACAATTATTGGAATGCATCTTGGTCAAACATGTAATAGTTGATTAAATTCAATGTTAAATTCTAAAACACAAGCATAAGCTATGACAAATATAACAAGTTGCAATATTTTTTCTCACTCCACAAACATCTTCACCACTAATGAAAGCGAGATTTGATCATTTTGTATTTTCAGGACGACGTCCCCAATAAACAGAAATAGTCAAGCATATTATAACTACCAAGGTTTCATAATTTCTGTTGGAAGAATATTTATTTCTTTCAATGCTCCATTATTGGCAATAATTATTTCTTTCAACGTCTTTTTGGCTTTTGGTTTCTTGGTTTTTTTGAGGGATTATGCCATTAATTGACTTCTTTTATTGTTTTTTTCTTCATTCATCATAACTTTTTTATTTTATTTTTCTGTTCTTCATTAATAAACACTAATTTTGTTGCCATTTATTTATTTGTTTGTTTGTTTTTATATTTTATAAAAAATAACTCATACTTGTCAAATTATATATAAATAAAAGTCCTTTATTTTTTTTAAATAAATGTTGTTGTAAATTTTTTTTCGGTGTGAAAAAAGACTTCATGCCTAAAGTTTAATAAAAAAAAATAGAGAAAGATAGAAAAATAATATTTCTGTAACGTATCAAAATGACATGGTAGGAGTGAAAAGAAAAATAAAGTAAACATAAATTAATAATGTTATGAAAATAATTTAAGGTAATTTTAGGATAATACTAGGGATGTATAGAAGTAGATTTAATTATTTCAAAATTATGTTAGGTGTTTATATAGAAAGAGGTGTAAAGAGTAAAGAGGGAGAAGTGTATTATGTAAGAATAAAAAGAAGCATAAATAGAAGCACCATTTAATTAAAAAAAAAAAAAAAAAACTAACGTCTAAACTCATATCGATAGATATGCTTTAAAGCAAATGTTTCAATTCCATTATAATTTATTTAAGAAAATGTTTCTAGTTCATTATAATTTTCTTTAAGAAAATATGTGCATTTGATTAATTCATAGGCATCAATCATACTAGGAAAGAAGAAAAACCTAGTAGTTGTCTTAACTCAAGAATAAACGAATGTTTACCAATTAACTTTATTCACGTGATTACACACCAAACTTATGGATTGAAAATCCGGGAACGGATACGAACCATTGGCACAAAACTTTTTTATGTGATTCCATGGAACATTAGCACATGGATTTTTGACTAACAACGTACCTATAACTCATATCACTTTGACAGATAATATGTATTGTATTTAAAGATGTATCATGCGATTTGGGATGCACTAAAGACATACGCTATAACTAAACCAAAACAATAACGGCTTCTAATTTGGCTTTTTGGAAAGTACAAACTAAGTGGGCATAATGTGCTGGTTAGACGAAAATCCTTTTTTTCAAAAAAAAAAAAAAAAGTCCTACAGATGCATTATAAGTTGATTTACAAACTAAATTTAGGCATTATTAACTAAACTTAGGATGTCATCCGTGACTAAAACTTTTAGTGATTGACTAAAAATTTTATGGCTAAAAGTTTGTTGCAACAAAAAAATTCAATTAAAGTTGTGAATAAATGCATATTAGTTACAACATTTTGTTATAACTAAAAGTTTTGCTAAAAACTATTGTAACTTAAAATCTAATTTTTTTGTAGTGTTTAGTGTGCCAACGATCACTTTTGGCAGTCGATCATGTTCATGGGTCGATTGGTCTTAAATCGATTTGAAACAAAAGCCAAGCATAAAAAGCAGTAAAGTAAATAGACATACAAATTTATAGTGGTTTATCTCTGGATTAGAGTCTAGGATATTAGGGTTTCACTATATAAAGCATGTGTAATAGCCAAGTAGAAAGAAAGTGGAAGATAAGGAGGAGGGGTTTTAGATAGAGAATCTAGAGGGAAAGAGAGGGAGAGAGAGGGAGTAAACAACAAGATACAATGTCCACAAATCTCCACAAATCATGAGATCAATCCCATATTTATAGGGAATAGATTAAGCCTCATAGTTTCTTGATTCTTTGAATGATTTGGCGTTGACTAGAGATGGATAGTTTGCTTCTTTGATTCTAGTTGACTTTGTTATTTGCTTGTTTAGCTTGAGGTTGCATTTTCTCCAAGCTTAACCCGATTCTTGACTTTGTTTTTGATTTAGCTAATTTGATCTTCATAGGGTTAAAAGATGGTTCCTTTTTATTTATCCCTGGTGGGCCTAGCTGGTGGTCAGTCGATTTTCTCCGTTTAAATTGTCCAGTCGACATTTTTCAATCGACACTTCCTGGTGATGAACAGACACGTATATGTCCGCGATAGAGGTGCTACTTTTGCTCCAAAAAACTATAAGATAATTTATCTGTCCAAATTTATCACCAAATATGAGAGTATGATATCCTATTCTTCCATAAACAAAGCAACCTTAAGTTTATAAAATTCATATAGTTTTCAGATGATAAATTATACCTATTCGATTACAAATAAAATATTTTAATCATAACCAAAATTTTTTTTGTTAAATCTTTGAATAGTAAACCGATCAAAATCTTATGATTAGCATATAATTAGCCTTTTTGCCATCCTAGTGAGGAACAATCTCGGATGGCTGTCAAAATTATTTTTCAATCAAAAGCCGTCAAAGATAAGCATCCACCACGTACTGCCCATCAACTTTACCGCTAGACTTTTCTTATTTCAAGTATAATGAATTGGATTTCCTATGGTCAGTGTTATATTTGGTAGTGTGACCAATTATTATTATTATTTTAAGCCAAAAATGGTTAGAAATATTGCTTTTTTTAAAACTAATTCTAATAAATAGTAGATTTTAAAAATATTTATAGTATCTGTCAAATTTATGATATAAATAATTTATTTACTCTTTTGATTACAGTGTAAATAATTCATATTTACAAAATAAATGAATTTATAATGCAAATAATATATTTATCCCTTGTTTACAATGTATATATTTCTTATTTATATAGTGAATAAATTATTTACATTCGTAAATCTGTTATTTACTATAAATATTTTCAAAACCTGACATTTACGTTAAAAAATTTAAAAAATCTAACATTTCCCTCATTTTCTCTAATTAAGCGTTTTAAAACATTTTTGCCACTCAATTTCGATGGGTGATATTGTAACATTTACATCAAACGTTAAATATTAAATTGTAACACCTAAAAATGTTATTTTTTTAATAATTAATAACTTTGAGGGACTTGTAAATATTACTAAACAAAATACGCACAACCATTTTATACATACTTTACGCGTACATATATAATCAAATATGTTATTTGTAACGTTATAGATATTTATGAGTGTTGTTTTAAGTTCTAACCTTATTGTTTTAAGTACAAATAATGTAAATAAGTTTTCATATGCTATGATGTAAAGTAAAAATTTGCTATAATAAAATGCTCTGACATGGTATAGTGCTCAATTTCAACTGTACAGTTTGATTTACTCTTCTAAACATTCTAATTTTATCTTAAAAAAATTGAAATATACATGCAAACTTTTCTTAAGGCTATATACATGCCACTAAAATTACAGATCATTTCAAAAAAAAAAAAAAAATCAAATTTCAGACATAAAACAAAATTTTTTTTCTAGAAAACAAAATGCAGCTCATGCAGCTTAAAACTCAAGATCATGTCTTTCATCCGCGTTTCACGCAATTATATAAGGCATGTGACTTGACGGATAAACTACTAAAAATAGTGTTCTGCTGACCGAAAAGTAGCTTAGGAATCTTGGTTTTAATGGGCAAATGATGATAAAGCAAAATTATGACATGTGACCATGCTTTTTGGAAATTTAAATCTTGGCCTCTCACTCATGATTTGAGATGACTGTACAGATAATGTTAATTACAATTCAGAAAAGAGAAAATTTTGAAAGCAAAAATGAGGTGGAGATTTTTGATGTTATCGTGGCTTTCGACAGTTACAATTGCATTATTTGTATTAAAAAAATGACTTTAACTAGGTCTAATAATTTGACAACGTATACTACTAAGGAGAATACCCATGAGATGCTTTTTTTTTTTAACTTTTTACCCCTTTTAGTATTGTTTTTGAGAAATTTTAGAAATATTTCTGTATATTTTTAAGACAAAAATTTTAAAAACATCTTCCTCATAATTCTCAAAAAATTTTTATTTTTTTAAACAAAATTATTTTCATCTATTTTAAAAATACTATTAAAACAATATTAAAATGATAGACTTGGTATAGGATGAATAGATTCTTAGGCGCCAATCTAATTAAGATTTGATTATCTGTCTTGTTATTAATTGTCCACTTTTTTAGTTCATTAAAAAAAAAAAAAAAGCACCCACGAGACAAGGATTTAAAAGAGCATAGAAAGAGAAAAATTCCGGAAGATGTAGTTGTACCAAGCCAATTATATGTGAGATAAAATGGGTGTTTGGAATAGTAGTGAGAATCAATGATGGAAAATATTTTTATTGTAGCATGTGAGAGTTTTACACTGTAGTAATTTTTTATTGTTACTGTAATATGTGAAAATTTTTTACTATTTATAATTAAATTTATGGTAAAAATTAAGTGGTTCCTGTCATTACCAAACACCTCCAAAGTAGCCTAGAAGGGAGCCCAAAAAGAAAAGGCAAATTATTATCAAACGAACTGCAGATACAAATTCACGTCCCGAACAAGACACATTACTCAGATTCAGCTTTTTCAAAAGGGTCCACACGAGCCAAGCCTTTTTTTTTTAATCTGCAATGGAACGTTGTGTGATAGCTTTCATATCTATGCATGCAATCATCCATCTCTTTCGGTGGTACTATGGCATGCCCATGAGTTTGCTTGTCATTTCATTCAGACAAAAAATTGACATAACCATTTCGTACTCGTTTGCAACTAGTGGACCATCTGTTTTCAAATTGATTAAGCGACCATTAATCAAAGGATTAATCTTTTTTTTTTTAAAGCAAATCTTAATTTGGTATCTCAAGCTTGTATTCCAAAAAAAAGTCCTGAAAAACTCTCTGATCTACAAAATTTTACCAAGTTGGTCATTTTGGACATTTGACCTTTAATCTCAAGAAAAGCATGTGCGGACAATCTACTAGTTTAATAAACTTAGTTTTAGAATTTCACATGTAAAGGTGTGACTATTAATATGATTTTTAAAACAATAGTTAAAACTAATAGTTTAAATTATAAACAGTGTAACGTTTTTATATATTATATTGTAAAGCTCTTACATACTACAGTCTCAAACTCAAAGTGATAGTTTAAACTACATTTTAAATACTCTATAAAAAAGAAATCTTGTCTTTTTTTGTTGAGATTTCAATAAGTAGATGGATGAAATGGATTAATAAGACAATTTGATAGATTGAAAATTGGTTTTAGCGCATTTAAAAGTTAAGGATAGAATGAGATCTGACTTGTGATTCAAGGACAAAAATGAGTTTAAAGCATATATTGAGACACGATCAACTGCAACATTTTTAGAACGCAACCACATTCACCTTATCTTATTTTTGGGCCATTTGCCTAAACCCCAAAATAAACATGCATGGACAACTTCTAAATCAAATTTATTCTTTATATATATATATATATAAAGAATTTTCTAATAGGGTATGGTAAAAAAAAGGTTCTAGTACTAGTGGGCACAATTCTAAGCTATCAGTAACGAAGGGAAAAAAAAAAACAACAATATAGTTTCGGCCACATATTTTCATCAAATAATGTCATGAAACACACTTTTTAATATAGTACAATTATGATAATATGTGAAGTAAGACTTACAAATCATGATGTCACATTGGACGATAATATGTGCCTTTATTCGTCCTTAATAAACGTGCTTGATTTGCCCTTTTAACCTTTCAAATTGAAAGCCGAAACAAGTGCTCACCATCCTCTTTTCTTTTTCTTTTTTTTTTTTTTTTTTTTGGAAAAAGTGTTCACTCTATATGTATTTTTGACATAAAATATTACATGTATTTATTAGTGTATTTGATAAATAAGTTTAAACTTATAAATTTAAATTATAAATAATATAAAATTTTTATGGTAAGAAATATTGTATTCATAAATACTCATATATTATAATATAAAATAAAAAATATATTACAATATAAAATTTTTAATTTTTATATATTACAGTATTTATATTCAAGTTTATGAGTTGCAATACATAGGTGAAAACGCAATAAACAAAAAGAGTTTGATGAATTGTTTCCAGTCAACAAAAGCAACGCTTGCTTTGTTTCCAGGATAGTTGACTCCGGGCTCGCCGTCGTCTGAATTATGTGACCCAGTCAATAGTCATTAGGTTCAACATCCTTATATATCTGACCAAGCCTCACCGATCCTTTTCGTTCTGACGACGCAACATAACATATTTTATGACCGTGTTATTAGACCACCTCTAAGTTCTAATGCAAATGTGAATATTAATGATAATATTATATTTGGAAGTAAAATGACATATTCAAAATTCATATGCTGTATTTTTTTATAATGATGTGCTATCTACTTTTGCTCCAATGCATAACTTTTTTTTTTTAAAAAACACGTAATGTTATTTTAAATGTTATATATATATATATATATCTTTTCTCATAATTATTCACTTAGAACTTCTAAAACTAGAGTTTTTGTTTAAAGTAATTTAAAAATGATAATATTATGATAATTAAATTTAAAGTGAATACATCAAAAATAGCAATAGAATATCAAAACTTGACATATGCTATATTTGGTGATAGTATGTCATATGTAACACAAAAATTTGTATTTGGGGCGCATAATACGTGACATATATGAGTCACTGATAAAGTACTGTAATTAGGGTTATTCTTCACACGGTTTTTTTGGCTACATGAGACGATAGGCCATTTTGTGACCGTTGTTATTTTTGGAAATCTGGAATGAAGACTTAAAACACATATTAGAAAAGATTTTTTAAAAGCGTTATTTGCCCTATCTAACGACACATAAATATTGAAAACTTCTAAAGAAGATTTCCGTAATTTTAGGAATTTAAAATAATTATCTTGTAGCATTGAGCTTTCCCTTTCAACTCAACTTTCATCTTGACTTGAATGTCGTTCCCAAAGCATTGAGTTCAACACCGTCAATAACGAGCATTGCAAAAACTTGGCAACAGTTGAGAAGGTCAGCTAACAGCAGTATAACACACTTTTTTTGCCACATGTTTTTTTGACGGTGTTAGGCTCGACAATTTGTGAAAGACATTCAGAGTTAAGATGGAAGTTGAGGTGAAAAGGTAAAGTTGGACACAACAAGATGATAAAAACACTATACATACTTCATTCAAAATATACATACACAACTACCGGGGTTGATGTAGCAATAATGATATATCTCCTTCTTCTTCTCTCAGAATCTATCCAAGGTTTGATACTTTACACGTCCATTTTAAGGGTCCGTTTGTTTTAAGAGTTCTAATAATGGTGATTTAAAATTTGAGTTCGAAATAAAAAAAGTTTGAAAAATATGGTTTAAACTATAATCCGAATTGACGTTTGGATAATTGATTTTAAGTTTGAAAAGCAAATAAAATCTAAAATTGTATTTAGATATAAATTTGGGAAATAAGTTTGAACTGAAATGTCAAAAAAAGAAGTCAAAATACCACCTAAATACCTGAGTAGCTAGCCATGAATGTAAGAGGAGCGGTTGAGTTAAGTCGAGCCAAGCTGAGCCGCTATTAGTAGGACTAGCAGGTCAAGGTGAGACACTTCCTTTCCTCGTACGTGTGCACGTCCTAACCGAGCATTGAATCATGTTGGCACTTGTCACGACAATGATGGCAAGTGGAACGCAGCTGCAACATTTCTGCATGCATTAGCGAGATATGGGCCAACATGTAAGTTTGTTGAGATCGGATCTTTTGAAATTAGAGGAAGAGAAGTAAATTTTGAGTTTGCGCCATCCTAGGTTTAGGTTAGATTAAAGAATTGTCTAACAAAACACCTACTCAATTCAAAATTTGAGTTTAAACTCAATGAACTCTAAAACAAACAGGCCCTAAGACTTCTGCACAATCAATGTGTTATACTGCGTTGGTTGTATGATGATAGGGGTAAAATATAAGTTTATTATTCACGTAGAATTGAATTGGATCATTTCTGTCTTGTGAAAGGGCCCAAGGATTTTCAAAGTAGAAAAAGAGTAAAATACATATGACCCGTTTGGTTTTGTTTTGAGAATTTTTAATAATGTTTTTGCACGTTTTTTGAGACAAAAATTTTAAAAATACTTTCAGCATAATTTTTAAAAAATTCTTATTTTTCAAAATAAAATTATTCTCACCTATTTTAAAAATACTACAGAACTTTGATCTATTTTGAAAACACTACAGAACAGATCCATGCATAATACTCACTTGCTCACACGTGCATGACTTTTCTCCCTCGCAAACAAGCAACGAAAGCCAAGACAAGCTACCAGTCCACCACATTATCGTCCACATGACCTTTGAAGCATAACCAATCATCAATCCACGTGTGCGGCCTCGAAGCATATGTACAGAAACAAACATCTTTTTGGGTTCCTCCTAAAAGACTCCAAAAAGAAGCAGGAACATCTCATGTGCGCGTTACCCTATTCCGTTGAAAATTTCCCCTTCATTGTCATCTCATTGGGCATCTCGCCCTCATCTTCAACTTTTCTTTCTCTTTTTCTTTTTTCTTTTC
>CAMOHE010049795.1:0-14931 GCA_946598075.1 Artocarpus hirsutus | reverse complement strand
ATTCAAGGTTTGAACAGTAGAGCGCTCGTTCATAATAAGATTATTAATTAACTATTCATTAGAGAATTATTGGTACTCAAGGATTAAGATATAATAAGAGAAGTAAACGGAAATTGAACCTGGCTCTTATTATGAACTATTTATGGAGGACTGACTTATATGTAATGATTATATCAATGGACTACTCACTAATTTTCTTTGAGTAATTTTACTATAATGTCAAGAGTTCAGTTTTAGGTTTTTAGTGGAGTAACACTGAAACTAATACTCTGAGAGATAACAGTTATCTCAAGAGTTTTTTTTTTATTGACGTAACTTTTGCAAAAATACTCTGAAAGAAAAACTGAGAGTTTTCTCTAAAAAAAAAAGGTCTGTTATCTCATGTGTTGAATACATTGCAGATTCAAAAAAGTGTGAGGAAAATTCATTCTTGTAGTTTGACGCCCACTCGTCTTTCTATTGGTTTGGAGGCCTGGATTGAAAGATCGTGGTGTCAAAGAGGAAAGCTAGGATACCCTGATAGTATTCAAAAGGTTTGTAAAATTCCTAAAGCTTTCTATTATTAATTAAAATTATATATCTATTCTCGATGAACAAAGTTTTTAGAAAATTTTTGTTTGTTAATGATCCGCCTCTTCCGCTGCGTTTCTTATTTTAATTCCAACAGTTTTTTCCTCTTCTAAAGCAGTGGTAGACTTGTTTATCCCCTCCTGAAGCACAAGCTCTTCTAAGGTAATGACTAACTTGTGTTTTTCGTTGGTTAGATGGGATGGATGAAATGTTAACATAAAGACCACACATGGCAAAAGATCAGGATTTCTACTTAGGAATATGGTGTTTTCTCCTTCAAAATGGTAGCTCCTTTATCACTCTTTGGAATGGTGGTAAGCGTAAGCTCATGGCATGATTTTTAGAAGATTCAAAGAAAAGATGACACTTTACGATGCACGTCTTCCTCTTAGAAGTGGTAGTTCTGTATTGCTCTACTGAACGAAAGGCTGTTGCTGATTTGGCAACACTCAATTGAAAGTGTACAATCACCAGAAGGGGTAGCGTGTTGACCAAAGATACGAATCCACTGGACACATTGTTTTTCTTCCAATGCTCCTGATACAACTGCTCCTAACAAAGCATTATCACTTGGTAGGAGTTCCTCTTGATAGACTCCCATCTTCTGATGAAGATTATTTCTAGTGGAACCTCATCTTCTAAAGTAGAATTCCACCTATAGAGCCGCCTAAGGACATGTTCTACCCGAATTTGCCCTTTTCTCTTGATGGGCTTATCTTATAAACAATATGTTAGCTTTGATTATTTAACATAGGATCATTTGGCTGACAACTGTGAATGCAGATGATTTCCTGCCTCGATTAGCATCAAGGCTAATTTTGAGGATTTAAGATTGATTGTCTGAACTATCTTGTTGCACTAGATAGCCTGCATAATTAAGAGGGTTAATATTGATACCCATTTTTTTGCAAGTTTCAAGCCCAACCCATATCTAGTGACATGGCCTAAGTTACGCCCACCATTTGTGGGATCTCTAAGTGGTGTAGTTTGGAAGGTCAAAGAATGTGAATAGGTCCATTTTATCTAGTCCAATTAATTTTATGACTCACTTAGGAGGTCAAAAGTCTAATTGGAATAAGGATAAAATATGCGTAGAGGAAAAATAGAATAAAACTCATCCACAAGCCTTAGCCCAATTTTGGAAGGAAGCCTGATTAAAATATCCTAGCCCAATCCATAAGATAGCCTAGCTGAACCCAAAAGCATCTTTATTTGAACTAGTAAGTCCATCTAGACCAAGCAGTCCACCTTTACCAATCAGTTTGCATGAACTATCCAACTCAACTAACCTTGTCTACATACCTTTACCATGTAAGACAAAAACCTCCCTTTTCCCTAACAAGTTAGGTTAAATTTTTCAACACCTTTTACAGGTTTGAACCTAATACAAAAACAGAAAAGCATTAGTTGAAACCATAGAAACCCTCTTTGCAAGCCTCTCAAAATGAAATTATAGACTAGTTAAAGGCTTGAGAAAGCTGTCGACTTAGCTTCTAATGTTTGAGCTGACCTTTTTGAACTTTTGGAGGAAATTTTTCCTTCTTTTGGTTGCCATTTTAGGCTTCCATCAAATATCCATTTTGAAACACCCTTCAAATAGGAACATTAAACAGAAAGGTTCTTAACCAAGCCCAATAACCATGGGATAACAAAGGGGTCCACTTTGGCCTATAAGTACCCAACTATTCAGCCATTATTCACACAATTCTCATAACATATTCACATCATTCACTCAGCATTTCTCATCAACCACCAATTCTCTACTCCTAATTGCCCACTTTCACTAAAAAAAAAAAAGGAATTCCACCAACACTTGGTTTCTCTGAGAAAAACCACCACCCAGAGGGAATCCTATTTCACCAATGCCCAAAGAGCCACCGCCAAAAACCACAACATTCCACCCAAAACTTATTCCATGCCCTCAGGTTGACTTCACCCAAACCAACCTAAAGACCAGAATCACTTCCTAAAGAAAACCACACTTGATAGGACAAAAAATTCCTTAGAAATGGCCTCACCCAAAGCATTGTTAGGAAACCATCAACTCTCTTAACTACATAATTGAACCCAATAAAGATATTCCAACCAACAAAGCATGGAATCCTCTTTAAACTATTCATGTTCCTTTCTCATACCATTGGTTCAACTTGTTGGAAGTGTATGCCTTAAGGAGTAAAAATGTAATATGTTTTTAGAGACATTTTTATCAATAAAGAATTTATTTATTATTTATATACCAAATCTTGTCCTCTTTACGTTCATATTTGTTGAATGTATGTTAAGCAAATAAAAGTCTGAGACTATCAGTATAAACCTTTAAGCATTGGGCATGTGATGGATAGATTATGCGGAAGACACGATTCTTAAGGTGACGGTCTAAATTATAAGATTCGCAATCAAAGGAATAAAGTTGGGCTCTTTATTCAAGAAAAGATTGTTATGTTGTCTATATCCCTAACGGGAAATGGTTTATCTTGACCATCGGAGGTGGAATCCGTGAATAGAAACATTGGCGCATTGTCATAGGTGACGTTGTGTTGGATCGGGATATAAAGTGAATTGATTTGGATTAATAATTCTATCTTGACAAATCAATTCACTTTAGACAATCATTTTTATTGTATCTTAATCCTGAGATGAATAGTGGGCTTGTTATTTGGACTTATGGCTTTTGATGTACCAAAGGGGACATCCACATTTTTATAGTGGTACGCATGCTGGTACGTTAGAGGCATGACTCTTCATAGCAAAGACCTGTTATTCATAGATATAGAATCTATAGCTCCTTTTTAGGAGTAGTTGATATCATCTTATATACGTTATCTTGCAATTGAAAAACTAGAGCGCTCAACCATTTGGATACATAGGTGTAACCGAAAGGTATATTGTCTTTGGATGGTAAGTTTTTCGATGGTGAGATAATAGAACTTAAGATAAAAATAATTGGGAAGGTAAGACAGAACTTATCCTTAAGCCAATTATGGATAATCCTATGAGAATACGATACACTATGATATGTCATGGAGACTTCGCTATTCGGGTTTCGTAATTCTATATAGTTTGAGAATGCAGCTCCAAGCTTTTAGTGGAGTAGCGTTGGAGTAAATAATTATAAAATATATATCTGGAATATTGGGTTTCATAATTATCAAGAGCTTAAATTACATAGGTCCATTTGGTCCCCTTTGCTAGCTCACAAAAATCCTATAACGATACGGTGTGCTTTTTCAATAGTTGGTGACTTATGCCAAATTTATCAGATTGGCTAAGATTTGAAAGAATCAAATAATTCATGTCTATTTATCGGATGAATTAATTTTGTGTCAAAATTAATTCAAGATAAACTTGTTGAATTATTAGGATTAGATAATTCTTGTCTGTTTATCATTTGATTTAATTTTGAATAAATTAAATCAAGATAAACTTGTAAAATTATTCAGAGTTCATTTATTTTCCTAGAGATTATCTAGATAAAATTGTTTTAATTAGATAACTTCTCTATTTGGTTATTTGAATTAAAATTGTGACTTTATCCTATAGAATCTCTAGTGGAGAATAAAAGATTTGCTAAGATTTTTTATCGCAGGTTCAGCCTGCTGATGGGGCAAGTTTCGCATGTTGGTTAGACAAATCTACATGCCAGCCGCGTGATAAAAAAATATTATTTATTTTCACGTGGATTTTATCAGATTATGATCTTAGTTTGATTCTGATTCAAATTTTTGAGACCTTATCTAATAAGGACTAACCCTAGATCCAAGCTCTATAAATAGGGAGTGAGCTTGTAAGTCATTTAGATTGGTTGAAAGATTAAGAGTAAGACTCTGGTAGTGAAACTTTGGAAACTCCCTGAGAGCTATTGCTTACAAATCATGAACTGTAGTTTTGGGTTTTCTAAATTGGTTAGAAGGAGAATCATCTGGTGGAAAAGTTGAACAATATGAGCCCACACTTACTCCGATCGTGGATAGAGAATAGCAAAGAAGATCAGTTGGTTGGCTTTTCTAGAATGTTACTTCTTTTCACAGATTGCAGGAGTTCTTCGGCATTCAAAGGTTAGTAAGATCTGGTTAATTTATGCATATAGCGTGTCAAACTTGTATTTTGAAAAATACTCTAATACAAAAACTTTAAATTTCTACTGCGTACTATTTTTTTAACAATTGTTATTAGAGCTATAGTTTTTACATAAATTTATAAGTTTGTGATCATGCTATATGTATAAATTGAGTGATTTTGATCTCTCTGATGCTTGAATTTAATTTTATAGAGAGTTGGCACTCTTGGTTTCTATATCATTTTATATGTTGTCATGGATTATATAGTGAATGTTTATTAATTAATTATGGTTGATTAAATTATTATTTAATTATTTATTAATTAATTAATTTTTACCTGTTATGGTTCCTTAGAGATTAGAATGTGTACCTAGGTTTTTCATATAATTAGATGATGGACTATCATCTCCGTCTAGGAATTATTATTTAATTTTAAATTTGTAAGAATTTTATAATTAAATAATCATTCAAAAAGGACGGACCTAGAAGGAGTATCTCGAATATAGATGATGGCGTTTCTAGGAATTTCCTGAGTCTCTAATTTTATGTTTTTAAATTGTTGAAAATAAAATTGATGAATTACAGTAAAAATTGTATTTTTTGAAAAGAGATGATCTCTGCTCAGTCGGCATGCCGAACCTTTTAGGATCGACAGGCCGATGGTCGCAAGATTGGCAAGCTAGACTTTAGGTTTGGTAAGCCATCTACAGGGCAGAAATCAGGTGGCTTTGGCGGTAGGCCAAATTTTTCAGTTCGATAGTCCAAACTTTCATGATTGGTAGGCCGACCTAAAAAGATCGAAAGGCCAGTGAGTCATACTGGCAGGCCAATCGCATAGATCAGTTTATCGGCAAAGAGCTGAAAATTTTTTCAAAAAAGGTGTAGTTTTCGATGCAGTTTTAATTTTATTTTTGGGACAATTCTAAGAAACATTAAAATTTGGATATGACCGAAAATATGGAGTATTCAATCTATGTAGGATTGAAGACTTGAAGATGGGCATTACATGAATAAGGATACAACTCGAGGATTCAAGGATGAAGAATTGATAATATGTTTTGATTATTCTCTTGTAATCTTTATTTTCTATTCTCTAGGGTGGAACCATAATATTACAGTTATTTATTAATATTTTGCTTGTAGCTTTGTTTGTCTGCATTATAATATGATTTCCCATGTATATTAATAACATCCCATATAGAATAGGGAGTGCTACTTAATTAAAAATTGTTTAAAAAAAAACATTGATTTCAAAAGATTGAGTGAAAGAATGTTTTCGAAGATAGGACCTAAGGCCTCCATCATTGGTCCATAGGAAGAACATGGTAGTTCCAACCCCTAGGAAGGGACTTCATCATGTACTAGGTTAGATCTATAAGAGGATAAGGTATCTTAGCATGATTTATGGTTGCACCCCTAGAGGGTGATTATAAATCATGGATAAAATATCAAAACGATGATTATACACTCATGTTAATTTTATTATTGTCCTTTCTTAGGAGCTCTATCGATAATATTAACGGCTAAAGAAACGATTATTAATATATGCTAGATTATACGGGTTCTGGATGGCATATATTAATTAGGGGGGATCCGTGTTCCTGATTGAATTTGGCATGACTCCCCTAGGAGCTTTTTGAATTCTAAGTTGGGAATTATCATTGTAAGGTTATGATATTTTCAAGGTTTTAACACATAAACACATTTGTATGTTTTTACAAGATTGTGTTATCTTACTAAATTATTATTGTATGTTTGCTTATGTTTGGTATATGATTTTTTATTGTCAACTAAAAATGACTAAAAGCGCTTTCTCATCTATACTTGACAAAAACAAATTAATCGGAAAGAATTATAATGATTAGAAACAAAACCTAAATATCGTAGTCTCCTTTAAGAAACTAAAATTTATGCTGACAACCTCTTGTCCTCTCGAGCCTACAAGAGATTCCACCAACGATCATATCCAAGCATATGATGTTGGAAAGATGCAAATGATCAGGCTCGTTGCTATGTTATGGCCAACATGAACAACGTGCTATAGGCTCAACATGAGAATTATTAAATTGCTAAGCAGACCTTGGATAATCTGAAAGACAAGTTTGGAGGCCAGGC
The DNA here is from genome assembly GCA_946598075.1 of Artocarpus hirsutus. Lineage (NCBI taxonomy): Eukaryota > Viridiplantae > Streptophyta > Magnoliopsida > Rosales > Moraceae > Artocarpus > Artocarpus hirsutus. Next base: position 8,188 of record CAMOHE010049795.1, on the reverse strand, counting down.
CATAACAATGCAGCAAAGGGCACTTCAAAAATTTCTTAACTGTAAACAAAAACAAGGGACATCTATAAAGGAGCATATGATGTTAGTCATGGGTTATCTCGTTGAGGCACAAACTAATGGAGCTGACATCGATGCTGAAACTCAGATGACTATGGTCTTTGAGACTCTGTCTAAAGAGTTTATCTTATTTAGAGCTACTTTTAATTTAAGTAATAGGCAGGATATGACCTTAATAGAATTAATGAAACAGTTACAGGAGTTCAAACTGCTGATCAGGGAGTCTCCTGCTGGTGGCGAGGCCAACTTGGCGGCTGCTTTTGGTTCCAATCCTAACCCTGGGAATGGAAAGAAACAACGGGCCAAGAATAGGAAGTCTTCTATTCCTACTAACAACAAGAAGAAGAAGAAAAAGAAGAAGAACCCGAAGAAGCTCAACTGCTTCTTCTGCGGGAAGGTTGGGCACATTAAGAAGAATTGTAAGGGCTTCCTTTCTAGAGGAGGTAGGTGTGATCTTCTGTATTTAGAAAATTTCTTGGTTGAGGAATCTAGTGACATTTGGGTCATAGATTCTGGTGTAAATAATCATGTTTGTGTTTATGATTAGTGTTTCTTTGCAAGGGTTCAAAGAAACGAGAAGTCTATTGCATGAAGACTTTACGCTTTGGATGGGCGATGCATCATTGGTCTTAGCTAAAGCAGTGAGAGACGTCCATCTTTATTTTAATAATTATAGGAATTTAGTTTTATGAGATTGTTTTTATGTTCTTAAACTTAAAAGGAATTTAATTTTTGTAGCTTGTTTATTTAAAGACTCTTATTTGGTTTCTTTTAATAATAGGTGGTGATTCGTAAAAATAAATCTTTTATCTATTCTAGATGGATGCAAAATAATCTATATTTTATCAAACCTAAGATGGAATTACTGCTTAATGCTAAGATAAATGATAATAACTCTAAAAGACTTAAGACTTCTCACTTTAATAAGATTTATCTTTGGACATTTGGGACTTGGTCATATTAACCTAAATAGGATTCAAAGGTTGGTAAGAGATAGACCTTTAAGTAACTTAAAGGTGGAATCTATACCTCAATGTGAATTTTGTTTGGAGGGTAACATGACCAAAAGACCATTCAGATCTAAAGGCAATAGGGCCGAAAGGGTTCTAAATTTGTGCATAGTGATGTTTACTGACCGATAAAAATCTGAGCACGAGGAGGGTATGAGTACTTTGTCACTTTTATTGACAATTACTTAAGGTATGGGTATGTGTACCTAATGCACTACAAAAGCAAAACTTATGATAAGTTTAGGGAGTTTCGGGCTGAAGCGGAAAAGGAATTGGGTAGACCCTTAAAGGCACTTCGATCTGATCGAGGTGGAGAATACCTTTCTGATGAGTTCTTGGGACACTTATTAGAGAATGAGATTTTATGTCATTTGACTGCGCGAGGCACTTTGCAGTAGAATGGCATGGCAGAGAGAAGGAATAGGACTTTGTTGGATATTTTTAGGTCCATGATGAGTTATTCATTATTACATTTATCCTTTTAGGGATATGCATTACAAATCACATATTATCTTTGAACACCGTGCCTTCAAAATCGGTTCCTAAAACTCCTCACGAGTTGTGGACTGGCAAGAAGATATCCGTAAACCATATTCGCATATGGGAATGTCTGGCTCATGTCCTATTTAAGGAGGCGAATAAGTTAGAAGCACGTTCAGAAGTTTGTGTGTTTGTAGGATATCCAATGGGGACTAAAGGGAGTTATTTCTATAACCCAAAGGAAAATAAACTCATGGTTTCAACTCATGCTACTTTCCTTGAGGAAAGTCACATGGATGACTTTAAGCCTCAAAGCAAAGTGGTACTTGAGGAGTTAAGGGGTGATTTGTTCACTCTGGGGTTTTGATAGAATTCGCTCCAGTCTATGTAGAAAAACCAAACAAACCTGAAGAACATCCTAAGGGGCTTCGGTGTAGTGGGAGGATCAGGCATTAACCCGAGAGGTATATGTTCAATGGTGAGGCCTTCTTGGTTGAACTAGATGAACATGATAAGGATCCTTACACTTATGCAGAGGCTATAGAGGATGTTGATTCGAAAGTTTAGACAGAGGCCATGAAGATAGAGATGAAGTCTTGTGACGCCCCAGAAAAGGGGTTTGGGAGTTTTAGGTAAATAAGACGAAAATTAAAGTAAATAGGAAGAAAAGTGAATAAAGATATATAGAAAATGAATAAATTAAGTAAATTTCTCATTTGAAATAAACATCATTGAAATTAAATAATGTTATCAGCGGTTACCATCACGTGAATGCTACGAAGATGGGGCCGAGATCTTATTCTCATTCACCATGATGTGAAAGCTAGCCACGAAGTAGGTAGGTAAGTAAATAAAATACAAATAACATCAATAATAAAAATAATAATTCAAAAATATTGAAAATCATCTTTGAAATAAATGACACAGTGGGACTCACAAAGATGAAAGTGAGATCAACGGCGATAACGGGACAAGTCGTACAGTACACGCACGTACCATAGTTACATAGAAAATACCATTCCTACCCAAAGAGCCAGGTTCTGATCCTAGGACCATCCTTCCTCTTTAAACGTAGAAGGGGGATATTTAAAAATAGAAAAATGTGAGCGGAAGGCTCAATAGTATAATTAGTTAAAAACAAGTTATTTTAAAATATCAATTCACAAATCATATTTAATAAAACCAGTCTCAAAAATTATTTATAAAGATTGATAAATACTTAATTGAACAAATCTTGATAAAACATCACCGTACGGGTTTTGGAAATCTGAAAGAAATATCAAAATACAATTCTTCAAAATCAATGACAAAAATCATTATTAAAAGGAAACATTTAAGAAATAGACTTGGCCAAAACAATTTAAAAAGGGCTACCAAAGGAAGGGATGAAAATATCCTACCTCGTTTGAAATTCCAATAACGTAAGCTCCAATCAACGTTTAAGAGCTTAAAAACTGCATTCAAAATCAGAAATCATATTTAACAAATATTATTATGTTAGTTTAATTATCAATGTGCCTTTTTGACTCAAAATAATCATTGGTACAAAATTATAATCTTTTTTGAAACATTTCGGAATCATTAAACATTAAAAACTGAAAGAAAAATACAATATTCTAAGTCCACAGTCAACCTGTCGAACATCCTAGTCTGGCCTACTGAACTGCATAGTTTCGCCTGTCGAAAAACCAAATCCGGTCAGTCGAACTTTTCTAAGTTCGGTCTGCCTATCCTATGAATCCGGCCTGCCAAAGATCAAGTTTGGCCTGTCAAACTAGCAAAATCAGGGGACCCAAGACTTCGAGTCTCGACCTCCCCAAGCTTAAAATTCAAATTTAAAACATGTTTTTTAATTCCCAGATCATGAAAATGACCTAGAAAGCTTATAAAATCATAATAGAACAAGTTTAAACCATTTTTCCTAGATTTAAGCTCAATTTCACATTGGATTTGAAAATCTAAGAAAAATATCAAAACTTGATTAAATCAATTTTTGTTTAAATAAAGCTTAGGTTCATAGTAAAAAAAGTCCTATAACCTTAGATTAAACATTATCTAAGCTCAATGAAGTTCAAATTCAACAATCAAAGAAAATTTAAAAAATTGAAAATAAAACTTTGAAATTTTAAGAAAAAGGAAAAACTAACTTTAATGGTGTTTTTGGATGAAAAACTTAATAATTTGAACTTCAATCCTTGCTCAAATCTATGAGAATGAAGCTTGAAATCAAAATTTTTGAGAGAAAGAAAGAAAGAGAGTGGGCTGAGCATGAGAGGAAGGTAAAGAGAGAGAGGGAACATGAAAATGAAAAGAAAAAGGAAAGGGAAAAAGAAAAATAAAGGCCTAAGGGTCTTTTCGTAAAAATTAAAAAAATGTGGTATAAAAATATCATTTGATATTTTGAAAATAAAAATCAAACTATAGATATAACAAATACAATAAAATCTTCAAATGACTAAAATTAACAACAACAAAAAATTACACGGACACACTTAATAATTAAGCTTAACATAATAAATTCCACTTTAAAATTCAGGGGTGTTACAAGTCTATGGAGACTAATCAGGTCTCAGAACTTATGGATCTTCCCGAAGGGGTAAAACCTATAGGGTGTACATAGATCTATAAAAGGAAAAGATGAGTGGATGGCAAGGTCGAAACCTTTAACGTTAGATTGATAGCTGAAGGTTATGCATAAAAGGAAAGAATCGATTATGAGAAAACCTTTCGCCTCTAGCCATGCTTAAGTCTATCCACAATCTCTTGTCTGTAGCTACCGCTCTCGACTATGAGATTTGACAGATGGATGTCAAGACGACTTTTCTAAATGGCTATCTTGATGAGTCCATTTATATGGAACAACTAGACAGGTTCAAGGCTAAGGGTCAAGAGGGTAAAGTTTATAAGCTACAAAAGTTAATTTATGGGCTTAAGTAGGCTTCCCATTCTTGGAACATAAGATTTGATCAGGTGATCAAGACTATGGGATCTCACAAAATGTGGATGAGTCATGTATTTACAAACACATTTAGGATGGAAAAGGGGTCTTTCTACTGCTCTATGTAGCTGACATTCTGCTAATTGGCGAGGACATTGGAGCATTGTCATCAATTAAATTATGGTTGACCATGCAGTTTAATATGAAGGACTTGGGTGAGGCTAATTTTGTTCTCAGTATCTAGATCTTTTGAGATAGGAAGAGCAGAATGATAGCTTTGTCACAAGTCGGCTACATTGATAAAATTCTTAAGAGGTTTGCAATGTAGGATTCTAAGAAAGGTGTGCAACCATCTATGTTTGGGATTACTCTTTCTAAGAAAGACTCTCCAAAGTCAGAGGAAGAAAGAGAATACATGAAGAAGGTGCCTTATGCTTCGGTAGTGGGTAGTCTCATGTATGCCATGCTTTGTACACGATCAGATATTTGTTATGCGGTCAAGATCATAAGTTGATTTCAGGCGGATCCAAGACCAAACCACTAGGTTATGGTAAAGCATATTTTCAAGTACCTAAGGACTCGAGGGTATAGGCTTGTACATTTGGATGAAGACTTAACTCCTATAGGATATACTGATTTGGATTTTTAATCCTGTTTGGATTCGAGGAGATCGACCTCTAGGTTTGTGTTTACTTTGGGCGGCGGTGCCATTAATTGGAAAAGTGTAAAGTACGATTACACTTTGGATTTAACGATGGAGGCCAAGTATGTGGCAGCTAGTGATGCTTCAAAAGAAACAGTGTGGCTTTGTAAGTTCCTTGGGGATCTTGAGGTTGTTTTTGGTATGGGTAAGGTGGTATCATTGTACCATGATAATAATGTAGTGGTAGCTAATGCTAAGAAACCAAGATTTCATAAGAAGAGTAAGCATATTGATCAAAAGTATCAAGTGAGAAAGGACTTTGTAGAGGGCGGGCATGTCACAGTGTGCAAAATCGCATCAGATGACAATTTAGTTGATCCATTCATGAAGACACTTACTGGGAGAGTCTTCGAGAGACATGTGGAAGCTATAGGGATACGAGATTTGTCATATTTACTCACTTAGTGCAAGTGGGAAATTGTTTGATATGTATGCCCTAAAGAGTAAAATGTAATATGTTTTTGGGAACATTTTTATCAATAAAGAATATATTTATTATTTATATACCAAATCTTGTCCTCTTTACGTTCATATTTGTTGAATGTATGTTAAGCAAACAAAAGTCTAAGACTATCGGTCTAAACCTTTAAGAATTGGGCACATGATGGACAGATTATGCAGAAGACATGATTCTTAAGGTAATGGTCTAAATTATAAGATCCGCAATCGAGGGAATAAAGTTGGGTACTTTATTCATACAAATATTGTTATGTTGTCTATATCCCTAAAGGGAAATGGTTTGCCTTGACCGTCGGAGGTGGACTCTAGGAATAGAAACATTGGCACATTGTCATAGGTGATGATGTGTTGAATTGGGACATAAAATGAATTAATTTGGATTAATAATTTTGTCTCGGTAAATCGATTCACTTTAGACAATCATTTGTATTGTATCTTAATCCTGAGATGAATAGTATGCCCGTTGTCTTGACTTATGTCTTTTGATGTACCAAAAGGTGATATTGTAACACCCTAAAGTTAATAAAATAGAATTAGAATGTTAAATGGTGAATTAGTGTGCCATGATAAGTGTTTTAAACTTAATTTGATTACTTTGTGGAAACCTTGTGTTAATTACTTTTGATGATTTTTAATTGTTCTAAATTGTTTCTGATTGTTAATTTAAGTTTTAATAAAACAATTTGATTTGAAAACAGTGTGTAGTTGCTCATAGCTTTGTGCAACTACTTTTCTCTCTCTTCTTCTATTTATTTCACTTCCTCTCTCTCTCTCTTCATTTTCTCTCGTTCACCCTCTCTCTCTACTCTTCCCTTCTCTCGGTTTGCTCTCTCTCTCTCATTCTCTCTCTAAAATTTTTGAAACAAATTTTATTTTCAAGCTTCGGGCTAGGAGATCGAAGGCTCGGGAGTGAGATTCAACAACAAAAAAAACATTTTCAAGCTTTGATTCGAGGTTAGATTTCAAAACTCAAAGTTTTTCTATTTTTTAAAATTTTCTTGCATTTTGAAATTTTAGAGTTTCTAAGCCTAGAAAAGCTTCAATCTAAGTTAGATGGACTTAGATTAGCTAGAAGGTAAACTTCATTTCATCAAAAACGGATTAGAATCAAGATTTTTCATTTTTCCTCTATTTTCTCTATTTTTGGATTTTTGAGAAAATGTTGTTTAAAACTTGTTTTAAATCATTAAAAAGTGTTCTATTATCCATGCTTGGGAATTGAGAAAACAGGTTAGATTTAAAGACTTGAATTCGGGAATGCCGAGACCCGTGCGTGGAAATTTCTGAAATTTTCTAGATCGGTAGGCCGAACTTCGTGTTCGGCAGGCCGGATTCATCCGACCGGTAGGCCAAACCTGGGGATGTTCGGCCGACCGAACTTGTTCCTCCGGCAGGCCGAACCAGGGGAACCGACAGGCCGACCGAGCAAGGAGAAATTTTGTGATTTTCACCCGTTTTAAACTGTTTTGAATCCTGATTTAAATTTTAACTTTGTACAATGATTTTATAAACCTAAATGGCACACTAGGACATCATGAGATGATTTAGTATCATAGGATATCTCGGGTTAGATGCTAATGAGCTAAGTTACTATGCATTTAGGATTTGTGCGTGGATCCGCGGAGCTAACGTATAGCGGACCGGGATTACGGTGTGAGACACCGGTACGAGTATTGAGGTAGGACTTCTACCCCTTTTTTGATAGCCAGTTTAAAAACATTTTGGCCTTAAAGGGATTTTTACGAAAATGTTTTCAAATGATTTGTTGGTAAAGGATTTTCATTATCTGTTTTCTGAAACAGTAGATTGAGATGGATTTTATAACAAACTTCATAATGAATATAAATGATTACATCTGATAAAGAAAAGATTTCATGAATCCGAGAGATATATATGTATATATATTTTAGGGCATGATGCCATCTTAGAGATCGGGTTGTGTAGTGAACAACGTTGGGGGCAGGTCCCGAAACCCAGCTGGGCCACTACGGTGGTGTGTCATGTATGGTTTGCCCAGGAAAGGAAAAATGGTACTCTTTTGATTGATTTATTTGAATTATTTTGAGAAGATTATATTTTATTTAATTTCACATTTAATTATTTATTCGTTGATTGTTTCAGTTCATTTTTATATGTTTATTTGATTTATGCAATTTCTTTTAAAGTTGAATAATTTTCAAATATAGTCCTACTGAGCCTTTCGCTCACATTTTATCTGTTTTAAAATCTTAACCCTAGGTGGATATCAGCATAGGATTGGAGAGGAGTCCGCTGACCGGACTTACGATCAGTAGAAGTATTTGGTAGGTTAAATTACCATTCAAGGCATGTAAGACTTTAACTTCTCTTTTATTCTGGACTGTGGTTGTATCATAATATTGTCAGTACCATATGTGTGTGCACAATATGTGGGCTAGTGGGACTCATACGCATTCCACCCTATATTTAATTATTTTAATGTTATTTCTATTTGTTTAATTATTATGATGATTCATTTATTTCTTTAACTTCTCTATTCAAACGATTTTAAAATTATCACCT
>CAMOHE010049793.1:41348-62695 GCA_946598075.1 Artocarpus hirsutus | reverse complement strand
TTAAGAAATGTCCTTAAGGTAATAGTTGTTAGATAACCATCCTTATGTTTTAAAAGGAAAAGTTTAAGGAAATTACTATGGTTATGTTTCAAGAAAGAAATGTTATGAGTTATGTAAAGAATCATGATTTATAAATTATGATTGAGTTAACACGTAATGATTATTATTACGTTGTTATCATGTTTAAGAAATTATGTATTTTGTTAAGTTACGAAATTAAGTTTTCGAGAAATGATTATTACATCTTTTAAAGCTGTATGTTGAGAATTCATTCTCTGTAAGAAATCATTGTTATTAAGTTAGGGAAATGATTATTATTCCTTCTAAGGTTTCACGTCAAGGATTCCACAACAAGAATCCATTTAAAAAAAAAAAAAAAAAAAATTTATCCTGAAATTTTGTACTTTATTAATAAGTATGTTTAAGTTTACGACCAAGTTTAAGTTAAGTGACGGCCACGTAGGTAGGGTCGTCACATTTATAAGGTCTTAACTACTTCGTAATTTAGTATATTTTTAATTTTATATTTAAATCTTAAACCTCCCTTAGGTTAAGAGGTTGGTATGACACTCAAAGTTATTTGTGCTTAAAAGTTTCACTTAACTATTTGGTAAGTATGCAAAATGGCATGACATAGCATACTTTAACATAAAATTAATATGCTTATTATTTTTTGAAAACATTTCTTTTAAAATCATTCGTACTGTAGGTGAGAATCTTTCTTACATATTTTTTTTGGTAGGTTTCTCTATTAGTCATGAATTCCTTATCCTCTGTTGGAAACAATTATGTGTAAAACATCCATTAAAAGTGTGTAAGAATAACTTCATTTTATACTATTTAGATTTTAGCATAATCATAAGAAGTTTGATTATCATATCAAATCGTATTCCCTTATATTAAAGGATCAAAAAAATCATTTTTTATATTACAAGGATTAATTATTTAATTAAATCCTCATAATATTCAATTTTTTTTAATTTGTATTAACATTGATAATAATTAATTAATTATCTTATCGTTGCTAAGTCTATATGTCCTCAATTAATAAATGTAAAAATTTTCTAAATTCATGTTCCTTGAACTAGGTTTTATTAACTATTTTCTTAGTTCATTTAAGGGGCTCATAACCATTAAACCCAAAAACAATCCCAAAACATTTTATAGTCGTATAGTTAAAAACTATGACATGAGCAACTCTTTGGACTAAGGAGGGCATTGGAACTGTATCTAGCTTTATAATACCAAGAATTTGGCATATGGGGCTATCACAATAGCCATTTTAACGTTCACTTAAAAACTGTTAAAATTTTGTAACTCAAAGTCACTCTTTAACTATACTTATTTAACTCAAAATTTCATATCAAAATCGCACTTTAAAATAGTGTTTAAGATAAAACACTAAATCTAAGGCTTACATATTTTGTCATAAGTGCTATAATTTCTTTGTTTGTTGAAAACTAGAATTTTGTGGCTACACGATAGTTTATTTATAAAACAAATATAGAGAGGTACTTTTTCGATTAGTTTTACTAAGTTATCGTAAAAACTATACGTTCAAGACAGCTTTTTTTTTTAGTTTTTCTTCATGGAAGTTACTCACTCTAAATACAAGTTTCTATGCTCATTTAAATCTCATCCATTGTCTTTAACACATTTATTCTTCAATTATTTTTTGTAAACTTTATCGATTTAAAAGTTTTGACAGTTTTTATTAATCCAATTTAAAGTTGAGACAATTTTTTGCAAAAGTTTCTTCACAAAAGTTCTTTATTTCGTCAAAACCTAAAGTTTCATACTCAACAAAATTTACAATTTGGTCTCAAAATGGTCCAAAACTTTGAAAAATCATTACAGTCCAAAAATACAATTTTGAGACAGTTTTCTAAAACTATTCATAACTATATCTTAGAGGTAGATTTTGAAAAAAGTTTCTTCACAAAGTTGTCCATCTCAACGAAAACTAAAACGTTTGTGTTTGGTGAAATTTGTAATTCGAGCCTAAGATGGCCAGAAACGATCAAAAACCATGGCTGCTTGTTGGAAACAATTTTGGACAACAATCAAAACAGTCTTTGGTAGCCATAAGCAATTTTGAAAAATTGCTCGGAAAACTATGTGAGATTCAAAATTGTGGTTTTGCACAATCATAGAGTTTTGTTCAAAACGTCAAAATCTAAAAGCTTCGTGTTCGAAAAAAGTTTAAAATCAGACTCTAAAGGTTTCTGTTGTCGTGATCAAAGTTTGTGAAAATTTTTTCCACAACATTAAACATGCATAATTAAAAACCAACATACACATCCTGAACTTATTACAACATAATATATGCTAAAACACAACAACTGACATAAATAAAAATTATTACAATCCATTTTCTTACTAAAATATAAACTTGACTCAAAAAAATATAAACTTAAATTAACTAAAAGATTAAGGGAATAAAGTTCAGAACTTTTACCTTTGTAGACACTTCGTTGATGACCTCCTCTAGGAAAGCTTATTCCTTCTCCTTTTTTCTTGTTTTAAACACTAAAAACACAAACTTTACTAAGTAAAATGACATCTTCTTTTAGTTAAGAAAATAAAGAGCAAAGCTTAGAGTATTACCTTGATGAACCCTTTAAAAACTTTAATCTTTCTCCTTCTTCTTCTAATCCTTTCTAGCTTTTTCTTGTTCTTTTTTTGGTTAAAGATTTATGGAGGAATGGGAGGGAAAATTTTCTTAGAGAAACTAACTTAAAGAGCCTGGTTTTTGAGAAGAAGAAAAGGAAGAAAATTTCTCGAAGAACTCTTGTGCCAGGCTACTTTTGGAGGGTGAATGAGAAGGAAAATCTTTAGTGAATCCTTGAGCTTGAACCTGGTTTTGAATAGGATGAATTAGGAGAAATTTTTTTTGAAGATTTCCCCTTGAGAGCCACTCGGTTTTGGGAGAGAAAATGGAGACCAAAATATGGTCTTGTGATGGTACATATATTTATAAAGCAAGGGCTAAACTAATTGCTCCATCTAACTTATGTTAAATTAATCTTTTAAGTGACTTTAATGACTGAAATTTTGGATTAAGAAATTCCAATGGTTGGCGCCAATTTGCTAATGATAATTGATGAGATTTTGTCTTATAAGCACACCTAGACAAAATCAAAACAAGTCCATTTCAAAGTCAACTCTTTGTCCTTAAAGCTTATCCTTTAAGATTCCCACCAAACAAATGAATTTTATACTGTCGAGAAACGGCTAACTTAGCTAACATGAAAATTTAATTTTCGACAAGTCCTTTCCTACTTTTCAAATACAGTTAGATACTAATCACAGTGAAATCGATACTGATATATGTTTCAATTGCGTACCGACTTTTGACTGTTTTTAGTCTTAAAAATTATTTCTAGATTTACAAAAATCTAGACTTGAATTTTTCTAAATCTAAACTCGGTAACAACCTATTTTGCGACAATGTAAATCTTTGAGTTTGCGTAGCATTTTCTACTGAAATTGCTACTTGCGTAACACCGATTTTAAATTAATTGACAATTAAGGACTCGTTGAGCATTAGAGTGTTTTTCAATACACTGCTAATATTATACTGCACTTGAAAATTCTTGTTATTATAATTCTCAAGTTATTTATAGATTAAAATTTTTTCCACTTTAAACTATAATAGAATTAATCAACCAGATTATTTAATCACGAAAGTTAATAAATTTCAACTTTAATTAAAATCTTCTATAGAATTTTTGGAATTTTTATACTAATTCCATAAATCTTTAAATCACAAAAATTCATACATGATAATTTTAAAAAAATTCTTGACTTAAATATATAGATTACATTATTTAATTCTAGTGTGTCCAGACAAGGCAATGCTCGTGCATCTATCTTCATGACTTCTAATTCATGCAAGCAACATAGACTAGCACCTTAAGTTTCTGAAAACCAACTTCTTCGAAATGCAATTCTTCTCCATCATGTGTTTCATTGAGAGGTAAAACTTGCAATATATTAGGCATTCTGCAGAGGAATTTAAAGGGTCGTCTAGCAACTTTGAGAAAGTTTACCTCAAGTCCAATAGATTACGAAGCATTGAAATCCAATTTGGCAATTTTTGTATGGGTCCTGTCAAAACAAGCAAGCGTAAGGAAGGAGAAGTTGAAATACCGTAAAGCTAACACTTCATCTTGAGGTACTAACAATTGTAAACGATCAAGGTACTTCATCTTCTCAGTGGAAGCGTAGAGAGCCTTTCCTGCCCCTTTGTAACTGTGATGAAAGTATCTCAAATTCTGAAAATTGGCAATCTCAAATGGGAGCTCACGCACTAAGTTGTCACAAAGGTCTAAAGCCTGTAAGATTTGCAGCTTACCTAGAGACTTTGGAAGCATTTCCACTTTTTGTATTTCTCAAACGCATGTACTTCAGAGGGAATAGACTCCCCATTTTGTTTGGGAATAATCAAGAGAGGTATCCATAAAATCCAACACTCTTGAAAGCTTAAAATTTTTAAGCAAAGTAGCCATGAAAGACTTGGAGAATTCATTGACATTAAAAATTTAAACAGAACGAACCCGAAGTTTCTAGTGATCTATTGAGTACTTTTTATTTCATGGATTGATAGACAACGATATTTCTTTCTAAAAGATGAATTCTTTTCATCCAAAATTTGACAAAAACCTAATTCAATAAAAATGTAATAAGATGATCTCATGTATCATGTCATGAACTTTGCATATAATGTATCATGTCATGAACTTTGCATATACTTTCAAACCCCCCGGCACTGCATAAAACTATGTTTCTATGGATAAGCTCCTCTAAGTATTCTTCAGCAACATCTTCTGGTCTCTTGTCCCTTTTTGTCTTTTCAAAATCCTCAGCAATCCGCATTGTATATTTTTTTTATCATCAATTGAATAATCTTCTGGAAAGATGCCAGAACACAAAAAGCAAGCTCTCAGGCAGTAAGGTACATCACTATAGCTAAGAGAGAGACTTTAAAATTCTTGCAAGTTGCGGATTACTTTCAAACTCAAAGCTCATGTTATCAAAAGCTTTTTGCTATTCTATCACATTCTTTTCTTTTGTCCACAATAAACAAGCTATTGCAGAAATTACAAGAGGCAAACCTTGACATTTGCTAACAATTTTGAGAGACAATTCCTCCAACTTCTTAGGACCTGAACTCATAGACCTAGATTGGAATGCTTTTTTACAGAACAAGGCCCAAGCCACTTGTCAGACAAAGGTTGTAGGTTATAAACAAGATCTCTTAAGGTTTCTTGACAAAGTAACGGCCGCAATTATACTACTACGTGTTGTGAGTATTATCCTGCTAGTCATCAGTTTTAGGCAGTGTATTTTTTTATGGATTCCCATAGATGTGCATCCCATACATCATCAGAAACAACTATGTAGCTCCATGTCTTCAAATATTCTCTCGAAGATTTAATTAGTCCTTCAGTCACACCTATTTCTGTCTTTGGTTCTTCTGCATCTATGCGAATTTGCTTCGTCATCTCTTTCAAAAGCTTCTGCACATTGAATGACTGAGATACAGTGATCCAAGCGCAACAATTGAAGTGCTTTGTCACCATTTTAATTTCGTAGACTTTGTTAGTAAGAATAGTCTTTCCGATTCCACCTTCACCGACCAATGAAATCACTGTCCTTATAGACGCTCCATCAATCAACGAGTTGAATCAATGCCCACAATTTCGTCTTCCTCAATGAAACAAGAATCCAATGGTCATGCTGCTCCAAATCTGAGGTACTTTTGCTAGTAGTACTGGACCCTTCTTCCAATGAAAGTTTGAAGTTATATCTCTCACTTCTTTCTTTAATCTCACAAAGCGACATTCTAATATCTTGAACCTCACAAGCCATGTTACAACATGCTTCAGCAGTCTAACTGAGAGGCCATTTTTTTGCAGGAAAGTGAGGAATCCGGCTCGTTGACATCGTGGTTGAATATGAGGAATGTATTCATCAATGAAATCACCCTTGTTTCATCCAAATTGTCACGCGTAGTAGGCTTCTTGCTTGGACCTTTTTTCTGCATCTTTTAGGAAGCACCTGATGCTTCCTAGTTCATCTTTTAGACCTTCAACATCTTTTAGAACTTTCTTGAACAATTTTGCTTCTTGGAGTAGTGACTCAATCGACTTGTCAATGACAGGGCCAACTACAATCTCTGCCATTTCTTCTCAGCAACTGATTTCTTTAACCAGCAATGTTAATATGAGAGGTTGAAGTTTATAAGCAATGTAATTACGTACTAATTATATAAAAAAAAAGAAAAGAAAAAGACATGGTTCTTTCGGTAAGAAGGAATTTATATTCCAGAAGTATGATGGCAGACATTCTTTCCTTTCCTTGAAAGGCGTCGCCAATTAACTTTTAACATTATATGTCCATAGTCCCTAGCTTTCACTTTATATTTTTAATTTTTTTGAGGTTTCCTTAAGACCATGTCCCATAAAAACCTAACAAATCTTATAGCCTTTTTTTTTTATTAATGGTTTTGAAAATTGTTTGAAAAATTGTTGTCAATAACGTTTTAAAATATAAAAAAGGGAAATGTTTTACTTCAGCTAAGGTTGAATATCCATATAAGTTCCTTAAAAAAAAAAAATCCATATAACTATAAAGTATTTCATGAATATCACTACTTTCAGTTTTGTTCTTTTGTTTTGTTTTTTTGTGTACTATCATGTCAAATTACCGCAATAATTACCACAAGTCGTCACAATAATGGATATTGTAATTTTCACGCAGATTTGGTAGTATAGATTTTTAACCATGGGATATTTTCCCCTCTTCTGCATAACTCGTTAGGATTGTATAGAAATCTTTGACATAGCTAGCAAATTTAAGGAACCAATCATGTCTCTAAATCAAGAGCAGCAACCAGAGAGTACTTGGGAGTATTCTTTGAGAAGCAACGACCTACAAAGTTAGGTTGTTCATCAGGGAACTTGTCTTGTTTCAAACAGATCCCATTGCTCGCAATTTTCATATCCCCTTCCCTCTTTTTCACCCTTAACATACAATTATTTGCATGGGCAGAAATTGTCTTGACACCAACAAAAAAAAATATAATTCTAAGAAAGCCAAGGCCACCAAACAAGTCATAGACATAGGAACGTTTCATATGCTTGTATACCCTTCCTAGAAAATGAAAAGCAAATTTCTTAAAGTTTTATGGATATTAAGTATTAGACGTATTTTCCCCATATTTAGCATAATTGGTGTGCGCAAAGAGAGGATTTAGAAGTGCTGATATGCAATTCAACCCGTCCACAATTTTGTAGCCTGAAAAGTCTTCTAGCACACTAATCGAGAGGTTTAAGCGTAATTGTAGTCAGCTATATGAAAAAAAAAAAAAAAAAAAACCAGAGTATTTGAATTGAATTCTACCAAGTACACACAAAATTAACCATGTCAAGACTCAAGAGCCCAAGTTACAGACAAGTTACAAAGAGAGAATAATAAGCCAAAAAGAAGGATTTGGTAAGTGAACTTTGTATGGTCCATGACTCCAAGCCCCATGTAACATTTTCATTTTCTCTAACTCCACACTAGTGTTGTCAGCTAGAATGAAGCAGGAAGAAGAAAATAAGAAGGCCATCATCAGCAACCATTTACCTTATTTATATAATAATTAGAATTTCTGCCAAGGAAAAAAAAAAAGAAAAAGGTAATTAGAATGGCAAATTTGACTAGGATGATTAATTACAAAAATGACTTGAGATTAATCAACTTTAATTTCAAAAGATTTTTAAAAGAATGTGATAAGCATCCACTAACCCTTATGATCACGAAGCCGCCAAAGGCCAAACCTGTCATAATGAACAAACTTTAAATTGCGAGGAACATGTGAACAACGATTTCATCTCCCAATTACATTTGAGACAAGAAAACAAATGGTGGGATAGAACACGAGATTTATAATTATCAAACAAGAGAACAAGTTTTAAAGGTGAAACTACAAATAGAATTAGAATAAATGAGGCTTGCTCTCTTAAAGAGAACCATGGAACGAACCTGGGTTCTGAAGTTGTTCAATCAGTCCTCAATATCATCACTGAAGAAACTAAACCGATCACTGGACAAACTCATTTGATCACGAGAGAAACTACACTGCATGTCATTCCATCGAACAATTGACGTTAAGGCTGTTGCTGAGTCTGCTTCATCATCACTGTAACAAAAAACTCAATCGAAGGCCATGTTGTACAGCGTCACTTATATTTGTGGCTAAACCTTGCAAACGGTCCAACAAGCCCGACTCACCAAGTGCATATAAAGTATAATGTCTTCTCTGAACTTTGTACCCGAACAGGACAGAAGGTACATGCTCAACTTTCCAATAATCCAAGCCTCCATCTGGTTGCATACTGAGAACCAAATCATTCGGCATATCATAAAAAGCAACAACTTTGAGACTTCTTAGGTATTGGATGCCGGAGGGCACAACGGTGAGCAGGGGGCTGGGTCCAATCCTTAACTCTTCAAGTACTGGCAAGGCACCTTCTTCTATTTCCACCACTGTTAGTCCTTCCAAGTCTCGTAAAACAAGGAACTTAAGTTTTTGAAAACCACCTGCCTCAAAATGAAGTTGCTCTCCATCATATGCTCGGTAGAGCCAAAGAGACAATAAATTAGGCAAAACACTGATTTCTCTTAACGGGTCATCAGTTAACCTTGAGAGACTTAAGCACAACATGCTTAGATTTTCGAGACTCGAAATCCAATTGGGAAACCTCTGCAATCGCCCTTTTAGTATCAGATGTTGCAAACGGGGTGATGCAGATGAAATGTTCTGTATATCCAAAATTTCATAATCATTCCTCGAATGTAAGCTTAGATATTCAAGGTGGCCCATCTGCTCAATAGAGGCGCATAGAGCACTTGCAACTTCTGTAGTCAATCCTGAAATGCACAACCTTCTCAACCTCAACAACTCTAGCTCTTTTATGAGACCAATGACATCATAATGCGCTTCCACAGTCATTAGCGTCTGCAACTTCTGTAGATGTCTAATTCCTTCCTTTATAATCACACCCTGGGTTGAATCGAAAATCAATTTGTTGTGGCAATGACTAGCTAAAAGATGTCGAAGGTTTTGAAGCATATTGATCTCAATGGGTAGTTCAACCAGAAGAGTATTCCTAACATCCATTGTTTGTAAATTCTGCAGCTTACCCACAGACTTTGGAAGCCTCTTCACTTTTGTATTTTTTAAGCTTAAGTACTTTAGATGGAATAAATTTCCCACTTCCTCTGGGAGACGATCAAGTGCTACATTTTCGAAATCCAATAACTTCAAAAGCTTATATCTTTTAAACAAAGTGACCAACAAAGCATTGCTCAAAGAATCAATATTGGACAGAAAAACAGAACGTACTCGAGAGTCTCTGATGGTTTCAAAAACATTTTTGCCAATACCATTAAGGATTGACAAACGACGACTCTTTCCTCTAAACATTGAATTCTTTTCATGCCGAACATGACAGAAACTAAATACATCAGCAATTTGACAGGCGATCACATGCATCAAGCTATGGACTCGGCAAAATTTCTCTAACCTGTAAGATGCTTCGCATGCTTGAACCAGGTTTCTACGAATGAGCTCATTCAAGTATTCTTCAGCAACTTCTTCTAATGACTTTCCTGGCTTTAGTCGGACAAATCCCTCCGCAATCCATAACCTAAATAATTTGTCATAAGGAATTACAGAGCCCTCCGGAAAGATACTAAAATACAAGAAACACATTTGTAGTTGGTAAGTCAGGTCATGGAAACTAATAGAAACAATTGCAACAAGGTGGGAATCAGATTTAAGCTGCAAGAAAAAATTTTCAAACATTCTTCGCCACTCAGAGACTATCTTTGTTTTCGTCGACAACAAACCAGCTACAGCAGCAATTGCAAGTGGCACGCCTTCACATACCCTTATAATCTCTAGGGATAATTGTTTCAGCTCTGGAGGACAAAGCTGTTCAGGTTCATATTGGAATGCTATTCTA
Source organism: Artocarpus hirsutus (assembly GCA_946598075.1). NCBI lineage: Eukaryota > Viridiplantae > Streptophyta > Magnoliopsida > Rosales > Moraceae > Artocarpus > Artocarpus hirsutus. The sequence continues at coordinate 52,676 of CAMOHE010049793.1, read as the reverse complement.
CAAAAGAGGTCCCAAGACATTGCTTCAGACAAACCCCCTACCCTATGTATATGATCACTTGAACTTTCTTCACAAGAAGTAGCAACTGCGAAACTACGAGTGGTGATAATTATTCTACTCCCTTGGTCATTATCAAACAAAGCACCTTTCATAAATTGCCAAAATTCTTTATCCCAAACATCATCCAACACAAGCATGTACCTTTTTGATCGCAAACATTCGCTTATAGTGCTGATCAGCTCTTGGGCAGTCATTGCCTCAATTCCTTCTCCCACTTGACAAATCTGCATTGCCATGCTCTTTAGCAGCTCCGCTCTATTATACGAGTGAGAAACAGCAATCCAAACACGAAAATGGAAGTGTCCTCGTACTTTTTCATTGTTGAAGACTTTCTTGGCAAGAGTAGTTTTACCAATTCCCCCCACACCGACAAGCGAAACAACCGAACGCTTCGATTCTCCTCCCGTTAGCCTCTGTATCAACTCATTTTCCGCGGAGTCAAAACCCACGAAAAATTCCTCGACAACATGAGGAGAAGAAACAAATCGAGGCTTGACAGTTGCGGTTTCGGTACGCTCCGTCAGGTGAAATTTCTCGCCTCTTTCATTGATTTTCCGTAATAACAGCTCGACCTCTTGAATCTTAGCAGCTGCGGCGGGAGGCATATCACTGAACGGCTCGGCCAGTCGGCCGGATCTGCCGAAGAAATTACCAAATAAGAATCCACCGCGATTCAACCGTTGTCGTGAGGGTTTGAGAACGTACTCGTCAACGACGTCATCGACGAGCTCGGCCACATCCCTTGTTTGACTCAACCAAATCTTCACCGTTCGCTTAACTCTTCTTCCTCCGATTTTTCATACGCATCCTTGAGAAGACACTTGATGCTCCGCAGTTCATCCCACAGCCTATAAACGGCAGCGACATCGAGTCGCCTCAACAGGTTTGATTCGTCGTCTAGAAGCAAGAACAGCTTGTAGCTCGTGAGAGACGTCGACGCTAGACTCGCTGCGACGATGTCCATATTCTCCGTTCCTTATCTTCTATTGAGTGATCAGAATCGATTTTGGGAATTTTGCTGTGCATAACTCTTACACAACATTTTCTTGCTTCCAACTGCCCTGTACTATTTTGTTGTTGACTTGACCCATCAAACAAACAACCTGTCCGTCTCAGAAAAGGTTATTTATTATTTTTTTATATTACACTCACTCGTCTTTATTATTTTAATATTATATTGTAGTGACATTTTCTTAATTTAGAAATGATGAAACTACATTTACATCCTCTAATTTTATCAATATTACAATGCAATCTATTTTTTTTAAAAGAATATTCCTTCCTCCAATAGTAAGATGAGGACTACTAAGAACCAACCCATAACGTTAATCTAAATGATCAAGAAGTCAAATAATTTCGGTCATAATTTTCATCAAGATAAAGCTTTGCAAGCAAAATTTCAACTCCACCTTTTAGCAATATTTGAACAGATTTTGAAACAAATTCTCACAGAGGAACAACCCAATTTTATAACAAAAACTATGCCTTGCCGGCGGTAGCTGGTGGTTCCATGTCAATGCCACTTGTCCGCTCTTTAAGACAGTATGTCTAGCACAATCCACCTTATTGGTGTCATGTCATTTACAATCCTTCCATCAATATTCTGAAGCTGTTTGATATTATTTTTAAAATAGATAAAAATATTTTTGTTTTAAAAAATAAGAATTTTTTAAGAAATTGTGTTGAAAGTGTTTTTAAAATTTTTACGTCAAAAAACGTACAAAAATATTTTTAAAAAATTATGAGAACAAAAACAAACGGAGCCTCTGGTTCCCATCAAGGGAAGAGAAAAAGCCTGACTCAATTCTAAAGATTGGCTAGTAACATTTAACTGGTCAGGGAAACAATAGGATTCAAGCCAAACCACACTCGTAAAACATACATAAAATTAACCCCATCAAGACTCGTTCTTTTCTGTTACAGAAAAGATGGAAAGAGAACCACAAATGCAAAGAAGGATTTGGCTGGTCCAGTGCATAGGGTCTACATAGTGTTTCAGGGCACATGAATGGATCGGAGATGGATTTTGGATACAACCGGGAATAATGTCATAGGAGGTGGCATGGTGCGATTCAGTTATAACAATGCCCACAGGACTCACTGTGGGTACGACTAAACTAGTAATGCAAGATGCCCTATACATAATCCTAACAAAATTAATTTTAATGTGAATAATGAATTATGGATGAGCCACAATGAGACATTATTTAAATATCAAAACTAAACAAATCTTAGTAGACAAATTTCTATGCACCATTGGTAACTTCCATGAAGTCTCCTAAAACATTCATATAATATTTAATTACTCTCTAAATGGACACATGGCATGCATTAGCTTATGCGATATATACTTGCTTCCACGGTAGAAATCTCATTTGAGATACTAAGCTGAAGAGATTTCTTTGCCGTAGAGTTTGGCAAAGTTAGAAGAATAAAATATCAAGTAATGGCCTCAGAAATTAACGAAACAAAAATCCGTGTTAAATAAGTGCAAAAAAATTTAAAAAATCTTATTAGCTAGGATTATTTAATTGTTAAATAGTTCATATAATTCAATCAATATTAAAAGATTGCACTCTACCAATTTCTATGCACTATTGGTAACTTCCATGAAGTCTCTTAAAACATTCATATAATATTTAATTGCTCTCTACGTGGCAACATGGCATGCATTCAAAGCACACCTTCCACTTTTTATCAATTAAATAAGTGGCAAAATATGATTTAGTTCCATTAATTAAATATACAACTAGTGCCTTCCAAAGCCTCTATAAATAGAACACTCCACCTCCTTTTCGGAGCAAGATAATCGGTCCTCAAAACACTTACATATAGAATAAGTCCATCAACGCTCAAAGCAATCCTAGTCTAAATGCAATTATATAACCTTTCAAAACAATTCCATGGCAAAAAAGATCAACCCTTTGAGCAATGATATCAAAGTAAGACAATATTTGAGGATATTAACAACATACGTGCATGCAATATAAAGATTAAACGTATTAAGAAAGGGCATGCCATCTTAAATTACTACTTTAAATCCTTACAATGTGGGAGTTGTACCTTTCCTATGCGATCTTTTGACATCATTCCTACTGGTGCTTTAGTCTTTGCTTATCATAATTTTAACACCTCCAAATCTATCAGGTAACATGCTAAGTATTATACTTCTATTTTAATTTTCATTACAAACATTTCAGCTAATAGATTGTCATCTTATTATTTCTACCATTATCAGTATTCTATCTTGCTATTATTAATCTTTATAATATCTCTGTTTATTATGATCATATTTATTTCAACAGGACAATGTTGTCATTTAATAAACTATCGTATTATCATTGCATAAGCATATATTTTTTTTAACTAATGCATCATCCAAACTTATAGACCAGTGCCAATTCTATTTATTGGCCAGAGTCTACACCATGCATAAACATAGGTAAAATTTTTCTCTGGTTCACCCCCACACATGCGTGCCATGCCAGCACCTTTGCATTCACATACCCTCTATCACTCTTGGGGTCCTATAGGCGTGACAAGCATAGTTCACCCCAAGGACCGGGGAACACATGGTTAACAATCATCACGTCAACATACTTGTTTGTGCAAGCAATGGTTCTAGTTTTGTGCACAAACTTAATAACAATACAAAAGGAGAACAAAACAAAGCCCTGAACAGAAAGAACGATGTACCAGGTTCACAAGGGAAGTAAAGTCGCAAATATCTGAAAGGATTTATTTTTATGACAACTTGACTCCAGGTTTCTCTATAAGTTTGAATCCTTTGAGGCCTTTGGCTAGCCATAGAAGCTGAAATATAATTAAAAAAAGGGGGGAAAATAATTAAGTATGATGTAAATAAGAGAGAGTTACATAAACTGAAAGATCTGCAAAAGGACTAAGAAATCTTACAGAGTGATCAGCAGCAACTTGTGCTCAAGACCTCATAGATGCTTTACCTGTCAAAAAGAAGATCCTTTGAATTGGTGGCATGATTTCAATCATGAATAGATCAATCAAGAAACCATAAAGAGTTATTATTTTTTTTAGAGCCATTTTGTAAGTCATGAATGACAGATTTTAAGAACTGAGGAAAAAAAAAAAAGTTGACTTCGAATATGATGATGTATCGCTTTCTTTATGATAAAGGAGAATTTGTACGCCTAGTGGTTATAGTTCCAAATATTTTCATGAATTAGAGAAATGAATCCTTACAAAATAAAAGCTAGTTAAGAATATTGGACATTATCTTAAAAGGACAGAGAAAATTTTAAATAGAGATATATAAAATTACCAAAGGGACTTATGGAACAAACTTAAAAATCTTCAATCACTCCTCAACATCATCACTGAAAGCAGAACCCTCATAACCGGAGAAACTTGATGATAGACATCATGCCATGTAACAATAGAGGTTGAGGTTGATGCTGAGTCATCGTCAATGTCGTGCTGTGCGACATGCAAATGCTCCATGAAGTCTGAAGCACCGAGCATGTATAAAATATAGCGTCCTCCTTCAAGTCTGTACCAGAATTGAACAGAGGGTACATGAGCAACCTTCTAATAATCTTCCCTTCCTTCTGGCTGCATGCTGAGCGCAAATTCAGTTGGCATGTCATAGTATGTGAGAACTTTGAGATTTTCGAGGCGAAGGATACCGAAGGGAACATTCACAAGCAGGCTGGGTCCAATCTGCAGCTCTTCAAGAGGAGGCAGTGCACCTGCTTCTATTTCCAGCACCTTTAGTCCATGTAGCTATCTTAGAACAAGCAGTGGAGTTTTTGGAATCCATCTTCCTTAAAATGGAGTCCGTCTCCATCATATGCCCAGAGGAGACAAAGAGACACTAGATTAGGCAAGCTATGGAGAAATTTTAATGGGTCATCCATTAACCTTGAGTGAATTAAGGACAACTTGCTTAGATTTGAAGAGTCGAAATCCAATTTGGAAGCTCTTTTAATCAGGCTCTCAAAACTAAAAGATCCAAAAGAGGTGTTGGGCATGAAATGTTTTGTAAATCGAAATGTTCATCCTTGTTCTTTGCATATAAACTTATGGATTCAAGGAGGTTCATCTACTCAATAATGGTACACAGAGCACTCATTACTTCTGCAGTCAATCCTGAAATTCCCAACTTTCTCAACTGCCTCAAATTTTCTAGTACTTTTATGATGGCTTCTATGATCTGCTTCATTAATGTCTGTAAGTGCTCCAAATATTCTATTCCTAAGTTTATTCTCACTTTCTTGACTGAATCAGAAATAATTTCATTGCCATAATGACCAACTAAAAGGTGTTGAAGATTTTGAAGGTTTTTTTATCGAAAAGGGTATCTTAAGTGAGATGTTTCAAAGATCCAAATTCTGTACATTGTGCAGCTTGCTCCCAGACCTAGAAAAATCTGTACATTCTGCAGCTTGCTCCCAAAATCTAGAATGTAGTGCAGCTTGTTCCAGGCGTGTGTATATTCTTTAGAATGTAGTCGGAAATATTGCTTGCCTTTATTTCTTTTACTAAACAAATGATTTCAAAGTTACGCTCAAGTTAAAGAGCCATAGTAAACAAAGAAGACATTTAGAACATTAGCTTCGGAGAAAATTAGAGTGAACCCGAAAGCATTGAATGGTTTCTAAAAGATTATCTTCGTCACCACAGATTGATAAGTGACAGACTCTTGCTATGAAATTTAAGTTCTCTTCGCTCCAATTGTGGCAGAAATTAAGTTTAGAAGCCTTCACTTTGGCAATTTCATGCATCAGCCTATGGCCTAGAAAATTTTTCTTCAACCCATCAAACAGTTCACAAACTTGAACCGGATTTCCCTGAATAAATTTGTGTAAGTACTCTTGAGCAACTTCCTCAAGTGCCTCTTCTCCCTCTGGCTTTACAAGATCCTTAGCAATCCACAACTCAAATAATTCTTCACTGGAAACTAAACAGTTTTCGGAGAAGACACTAAAACATAAGAAACACGATTTGCAGTTGGGGAGGTAGATCGTTGTAACTAAAAGTGATGATTTTAGAAACATTTGCAAGGTGGGGATCAGCTATAAGCTCGAAATGGAAACTGTCAAGTTGTCTTTGCCACTCTGACACTGTCTTCCCATTTGTTGTCAACTGTCAACAAGTCAGCTATAGCTACAATTGCAAGTATGAAGCCTTCACAGACTCCAATAATCTCAAGGGATAATTGCTTTAACTCTGGAGGGCATTGCCGTTGAGAATCATATTGGAACGCTACTCTACAAAAAAGCTCCCAAGATGCTGTTTAAGACAGAGGTTCTAGCCTGTGTACATGATCAACCGAGCTTTCTTCACATGAAGCAGCAAGTGCATTGTTACGCGTTGTGATGATAATCCTGCTACCTTTGTCATTATCAGGTAAGGCATCTTTTAACACACGCCAAACTGATTCTGCCCAGATGCCATCAAGGACAAGTATGTACCTTTTTGAGCACAAAACACGCATTAGGATGTGAATTACTCATCTAAGATCTCTTCTATGAGCTCAGCCACTTGCCTTAATGGTATAAGCCAATTCTTCAACGATTCGCTCAACTCTTCTTGCCCTGACTTTGCTTTGAGAATGACCTTGATGGACTCCAGTCCTTCTTTTAGTCTCTGGACTTCCCCATAAATTTCTCTGTGTACTTTTACTTCTCCAGCTAGCGGCAAAGCAAGCCCGCCGATCAAACCAGACATTGTCTCATCTACTACGCTTTGAGATTCCATTTTTCTTTCACTGTGGATCGATGGATCTGTGACAATAAGACAACAAACAATTATCAGTCACTTTACTCAGAAGTTAACATGAGCAAATATGGGATGTTAGATGATTTACCACTATCGTTCATTGTCAAAATTTGAGATCAGAAATGGAACCCCTCACCAAAGCTTTGCCCCTGCTTACAATGGCAATTTTGCTGACTTTCCTTTCATCTTAGACCCTTCTACCAAGCCGTAGAGAACTGTAACAGTAATGTCCGTTTGGTTAGTTGGTTCAAATCATTGAACCAAAAATACACCCTACAAGTCTCCCTGTTGTATGCCAACATCTTACGGGTGTTATACCATCAACGTCCCTTGGGTGGCCCAGTTTATGGAGTAGTGATTTTCTTCTTGATAGTGTTTATTGGTCTATTAAATTATGTAATTGGAAACGATACAATTTCGCTTTTGAAGTTTACTATACTTAACAATAGTAATCTTTTTAATATAATTACTATAATATAAATAATTATTAATTACTTTTAAGTATATCTAAAAATTATTTATTAAATTTTATATGAAATTCGCACCTAGGGGAATGGATAGATTGGTATTCTTTTTTCTTTTTTTTTCATTTCCTATTTGTAAGGTTTTAGCATGTTAGCTTAAACAAAAATAATGTAAAACTCTCATATGTTATATTAAAAATAAAAAACAACTATAATATAAAGCTTACACATATTACAATTTTTAATCTAAAAATTTTGGTTTAAATTAATGTGTCAAACATATATTATGTGAGAGCCAGCTCTCATTATAAATATGTAAATGAACAATTAAATAAAAAAAGCAATCGCTTCTAGTCCCACCCAGCTTTCTGCTCTATGCAAGGGACACCAGCCTACCCACATAGCTGGTGGGAACGAGTAGAGGAACATTCCCCGACTCTTTCTTATTATTATTATTATTATTATTTTGAATTTTCAATTCACCTATAAATTTCGTAATTTTTCTATAGTAGTCCTATTAAAGTATTTTTCTCATATATATATTTTTCTTTTTTTTAATTAATCCCATTAAAGTTTAAGTTATTTAACTACTTTTCTTACTTAATTTCGCAATCAATATTTTTTGGCCCACTAAAATAGAATATGATTTACTTTCTACATATCCCTAATATTCCAAAACTGCCCCAAATTTTGAAGTAAATAGATTTACTTTCTACACGCCCTCTAGTACTCCAAAACTGCCCATATTTTTGTTGAAGCTTTAGGCACGCCTTTTTGCATACAAAAAAAAATTGCAATAACATTTTTTAAAAATATAAAAATTATTTATCTATATAATGAACAAAGGAAATAAACAATTCTGAAAGAAAAATTCTCAAAAAAAATAAAAAAAAATCCTTCAAAAAATTCAAAAAAATAAATAAAAGACGAGACCACAACAAAAATTTAAAAATCCTTCAAAATAATGTTTGACTTGCACGTCGGAGTATTTTTAGCAGGCCAACCCCGGCTCACCTCACATGGAGGAACATCAAGGATCGCAATGAAAAGCAGCAAAATAGGTATAAAAAATTGACCTTCGAAAATCTACTCCAACATGGTCCTTTTTATATCTTTTACTATGTATGATCTCCAATACGGATCATGAGACAAAATGTATCGACTTTGCATTTAATTTAAGAGTTTTCTTTTCTTTCTTTTTTTTCCTCTTTTTTCTTTGAGAGGCTTAATGCATGATTTGAGTTGATTTTCATCACTTTTGTTTACCCGAACGTTCATTTTTTGGTGGAAAATTTTGTAATATAGGAACTGAAATGGTACTATTCTGTTTTTCTAATGAAAAATGATTTAGATGATTTGTACCACACCACAATGAAGGTTTCACTTCTTTGATCCTAAAACGTCCTCTAAGTTGTAATGTGTCTACACTTGGTAACCAGATGAGATAATGTATCTGTGGAAGGAAATTTAAAAGTCTACACAATAATCCATAAGAGTAGTACTTATGATCTATAAAAGAAGAAATCACAGGATGACTATATAAGTGTTATAATGTGCTTGTGCTGTATATGTCCCTTAAATAATAGGACTTCATGTTTATGCAGCTATTCTATCTGCATGGTTCCAACTCGAGGAAGAAATTTTTATACTAAATGTCAATGGGAGGTAGTAATCTGGTTTCTTTAGATCAAGATCATCCATGCAACGAGCTGGTGACTTCATTGAGAAGCAAATTACAGAACTTGTCACCACTGCCTTCTAGATGCTACGTCATGAAAACGCAAGGGCCTATACCCCTAAGGTTGTCTCCATTGGACCACTTCACCATGATGAGAAAGGCTTGCGCGCCATGGAAAAACATAAAATGCCCTATCTCAAGAGTTTTCTCAAAAGAACAAAAGTAAGCATGGAGGATTATGTTCAGTTCATGGAGGAAAAGGAGCAGAAGGTGCGTAATCATTATGACGAAGGCTTTGAACGCATTGGAAGCAATAAATTTGTCGAAATTATCCTTGTGGATGCCGCCTTTGTCATTGAGATCTTGTGGAGGGACCACTCCAAAGAAGGGGCAAATGAAAATGACCGCATATATTTAATAAACCTTGAAAGTGATAGACATAAGTTATGACATTATGTTGCTGGAAAATCAGCTTCCATTCTTTATTTTTGAAGACATTTTTGATCTAGCAAAACTTCAGGTTCCTTTAGACAGCATTAAGGAAAGAGATTCTTTCAGCACTGAGAAACTTTCTGTCATGACCCGAAAATGGGGCATGACATAGAGGCTGGGAAAATAATTAAGTTAAGTGAAATTTATCATATATTTTTATTTTTAAAACTTAAAATCAAATTACAAATAAGAATTAGTTAAAAGTGGTTTAATTATTTTCCTAAACCAATATCCAAAGAAAAAGAATAAATAAGGACGTTTAATTCAACTTCCGCTTATTTGTATAAAATGATCATTTTACCCTTGAAACATATAAACTTAGGTCTACTTATTTTAGAATGTCTAAAACTTTTACCGAATATTTTAGAATTAATAAGAGAATAGTATTTTCGAAGAAACCTCAAAATATAACCATTTAGGAAAATGCCTCGGGAATCGATTCGAGATTAGTGCACAATCCCATGTTTGAAACATACAACATGAAATTTAAATAAGTGCAATACAAATGGCATCAACCATAGTCCAAGAGAAGAGAAATAACAGGAATTAAAGTTCTACATGCCTTGACAGAAATAAAGGAAAATAACTGCAAAATGAAAGTCTTTCACTTGAGGGCCAACTTTGCATCGGAATTGCACACTCACGGTCTACTCAGTACCGTATTTAACACTGCTTAGAGGAGGTTAATTTAAAAACACAAAAATGAGCAAAAGGCTTAGTAGGATAATATTTGAACATGCTTTAACAATTCGAAACAATTAAAGTAATTTAAATGAACAATAGAGTAAACAAATAAATAATTGGAATAACAAAATTTGCAAATGAAGAAAAATGATTTGGAAAGAGATAAGACAATTTTATTTAAATTTTTCCATTTCCAACCACTTTATATATCATATACTTAACATATTCATAATGCTTTAGCTAATACCCATGGTTTGGAGTGTAACGACCCAAAAAATTCAAACGTTAATAACTATGATTAATTGAGGGTTTTTCCCTCATGACTTAGCTAAGTACTTAAGAAAGTACAAGTTTAGCATTTATTAACACGTAAATTTAAAGGTCTTAATAGCCGTAAGACCTTAGAAATAATTAATATTGTGAATGCACAAAATAATGTGCTATACAAATGGCATCAACCATAGTCCAAGAGAAGAGAAATAACAGGAATTAAAGTTCTACATGCCTTGACAGAAATAAAGGAAAATAACTGCAAAATGAAAGTCTTTCACTTGAGGGCCAACTTTGCATCGGAATTGCACACTCACGGTCTACTCAGTACCGTATTTAACACTGCTTAGAGGAGGTTAATTTAAAAACACAAAAATGAGCAAAAGGCTTAGTAGGATAATATTTGAACATGCTTTAACAATTCGAAACAATTAAAGTAATTTAAATGAACAATAGAGTAAACAAATAAATAATTGGAATAACAAAATTTGCAAATGAAGAAAAATGATTTGGAAAGAGATAAGACAATTTTATTTAAATTTTTCCATTTCCAACCACTTTATATATCATATACTTAACATATTCATAATGCTTTAGCTAATACCCATGGTTTGGAGCTCCCCAAAGAGGTTTAAGGGCCTGCCCCTAAGGTTACACTTTACATAACCCCATCTCTTTAGCTACTCAAAAACCAACCATTGGGAGCCTTTTGTCCTCAGTAGCGTTTAGATTCCCTATTATGCTTAAAATTTCTTATTTTGAGTCGAAATCACAATTTCTCAAATTAATTTGTCAAAATATGAAACTATTCATATTTACATATCATATAGATTTCACAAACTTATAGCAAAATGCAAAACACATTCATAAACAATTTTGTAAGAAATATGCTCATCTCATAAAGTTTAGCAATATGGCCAACAA